>JAHDVE020004340.1:0-24699 GCA_022606495.2 Halesus radiatus
TGATAATAATTACCATTATCAGTCATAGGTGTCAACTGTGTGTGTGCAATAATGGAATGCGCAGCATTATCGCAATGCGAAACTTTAAAGCGATATAACCAGTTACATCGAATTAGTGTGTATGAAAAATTACGGTGAAGCAAATTAGACATAATACAACAATAACGTACACATTATACTTGCAATAGATCCAAGATGTTTATAAAGCTCTTGTGAGTACGATAAAATGTATTGTGTTTTGTAAAAAATAAAAAGACTCTTCCAACGCAAGGTTTCAATTTTAGTTGTATTGTCTTATGGCCAGTTTTATAACCATCCATTCACATCGCTTGATACCTTTTTAAACTAAAATTTAGTCTACCGCCCGATTTCGCCGTTTTATAAACGTTCGTCAGATTAACGGTCGTTTGACAGCTGTCAGTTGTTGCCCGACGATCACTTATTTGAAACCGTGCACTATTTTAATTAATATTTATTTGCGAAATAAATTCTCAATTGAGCAGTAAAAATTATGAAAAGCAAAAGATAATTATTCAAGGCAAAAATCGGACGGATAACGATCCGTTAACGAAACGGTTCGTTACGTAACAGAAATTTTCTAGTTCGTTTATAAAACTGTCCCTTAAACTATCCAATTATCGTATACGAGTATACAGGTATTTTCAGAATATGTCAAAAAAATTGAGTTTTCCTCTAAATTCTCCTTTTTTACAATGAAAATGATCGCAACTGCATAATACATCCGACGTAGAAATTCTAATCTAACGTTGTTTTAACTCTCCTGTAAACCTCGCTAAATGCAGATTCGACACCTTACGTTGAATCCATCTAAATAAGTATCGAAGTCTTATATTGGTGCGAGTACAAAATGTTTTTTTTTGCCGAAATTCTATACGAATGAAAACAATAAAAGCTTTTTTATACTTTAAAAAACGAACTATTTTTGATATACAAGCAGTGGCGGTTCGTGATCTAAATAATTGTAAGTCCATCGTTAAAGCGATTTACAAAGGAAAAACATTGTTTTTCTACGAGCAAATTTTGTTATTCGTCGAATATTATACATTACTAGCTGATGTATACCCAGCCTTGGTCGGGATTTTTTTTTGTTTTTTTTTTTAATAAAGTTGTGAATTTTTGCTGGTCGTTTGGATGCTATAATTAATTTGACAGTGAAAGTAACTATCTCTGAACAAAGAAACATTCATTCAAAAAATTTCTTTCATTCCGAACAGTGATTTTTCAAAATTTTTATGTATGTGTTTTCCATTTTGTAAATATTTTACCCAAACAAATCTTCTACTTTTGAATACGTAATCTGTGGTTAACCAGAGTGTTTATTTATGAGCTAACCTCAGTACAACATGGCGGGTACAATGATATTCATACTCATTTTAAAACGTTATAGCAACAGTTTTACATATTGAATTTCATTAAAACTACTCTCTAAACCTTCCCGGCACTAATAAGAACAAACTGTGCTATTTTTAGCGAAACCGGTTGAGTAATTTTTCAGAAAGTCGATGACAGACAGACAGACAGACAAACAAACATTCATTTTTACATATTATTGAGATGGAGTCACTTTTCAAAAGTTTTTATGTATTAGATATAATATATTTTTTTAAATATACTGTTTCAAGAACCACAAGTATTGATACGGGAAGAAGCATATTTTCGTATTTGTGAAAGGTTTTTTTTTTGCCACAAAAATAACTAAAAAGGCAGATATCATTTAAAATACACATTTTTCTGATAATGCAAAAAAATCAATAAAAGAAAAATTGAAAGCGAATTCCATCACGAACGAAGTAAAAATTAGAAATTGGAAAAACTTTTAAAAATTAAAAAAATATTGATAACATTCACAGAATTAAATTGAAAAAAACACCTAAAGTGGAAAAAATGAAAACAATATTTGCCCTATCGCTGAGCACCGAAATATCGAATTTCGGCTTTGACGAACATTCCGTCACCGTTCGAAACCATATTCATGTTGTATTAAATATCCCATTGATTTTTTCACTCCGTATGTGCGTTTCGGGATTCGGATCGCGCTGTGTTCCTATTGGTGTTTTTTTTTTTTACTATGGAGTCGTGGTGCGCTGTTCAAACTGTAGTTATATTATAATTCAAGTGAGTCTTGTTCACTGTATTTTTTTATGAGTTCACTGCACCGCACTAAACTAAACTTAACTGAACTAAACTAAACTAAACCGCCACTGGATACAAGACAGTAGGTAATATGTCTAAATTATTGTTAGAGACAAGCAGATGTTTTCTTTAATCAACACATAGAGTATGAAAACTTGACTTACGCAGACGCGTAAGTCTTTTTTACATACTATGTCAATGACACTATATGTTATAGTGTTGTGTTAATTATTACTTGAGAAAATTGAGTGTTTCCGGCTGTTCGAAGGCTTAGTTCGGAGGTTATTCTACATCCACCATATTCTCCTGATCTTGATTCTTCAGATATTCAAGTTTTTCGCTCTCCATATAACAATTTTAAAGAAATTTCCTTTAAAATCGACGCTGCTTCTTGAAATTGGCTTGACTTATTCACCTGAAAACCACCGTATCTCTCGACGCGTGGAATCGAAAATCGTTCGGAATCAGTCGTAACCAATGCAGGAAAATATATATGTGGTATTAGATAAAAAGCAGAGGAAGGATTTAAGTAGAAATGAGATCTTAAAAATGTGGAGATTTGGAAATAATGAAAGGCTGACGTAAACGTATTCCCAGTGGCGTACATTGCTCTATGACAAAGGGTAGGCTGTGTGTAGTTTTTAAAACTCGGGTATAAACTGTGCATTAAGTGTTTGAGATAAACTGATTAATTGATTATATAATTTTTTTTTTTTAATTATTAATTTTTTTGTTATATACATTTATTATATAAACGTACAAAGGTTATAAAAACAAGTTTTTTATAGTCAGTTATGATAATAATAGATAATTTATTTTTTTTAATTTTAGTTTTTTTTTAGGGTCGGCACAGCTTTTTAGCCTGAAGTGACTGCACGCCACTGCATTGAGAATGGGACACTCGCATGGTTAGGACATGAAGAACATGTTAACGAAAACATAAGTCTAATGCGAATGTTTAACGCACCAGTTAATGGTAGAAGAAGTCGGGGATGCCTGAGGAAAATATGACACGAACAAGTGAATAAAGTACTTGGGTCGTGTAATTTCGAGAGTCTGTATGATACGATATATGAAGAGAGTATGTGCCGAAACAGAATTGTGTGGCAGTATATTCTCTTTGCCTATCCCTGCTATGAAATGGCTTGGTCAATATATTAATTTTGTTTTAAAGAAAGACAAACATTCCCAGGTTACAAATAATCTGACAATATTTGAAAATCTCCTACTACCATCTCAGTAAGCGGAAGATGCTGTTTATATCGTGATGGAGGACTTAGGCAGCCGATGAATTGAACTCACGACGATTGGGTGGGACCCAGGCGCGATGCCAACTCAGCCACTGACCGGTCGTTGTATATTTATGATAAGTACAACATTGGAAATATGAGTGTGTGAGTAATACGATAGCTTTATCTTGTACACAAATAGTTAACCAAATAAAACAATCTTGATAAAAACTTTACTTATTTTTGTTCATTTTTCGATGATAATTTCAAACCTTTCCCTAATTAATAAAATGTTCGTAATTGAAAAAAAAAAAAAAAAAAAAATTTAGGAATGAATTTTTTCGACAGTTATTAACACAAACCGTCCAAAAACGGTACGATTAATTTTGAAGCACAAAGATAAAATGGACATTTAAAATTTTCCATTTGATCTTCTGAGACTTTTTTGTACTTTTTCCAAATATTTTTGATCAGCTTCTATATCTTTGAAATTAAAAATACGAGGTTTACTAAGGCGTCCATAGATAACAAATATGATTTAATTAATTGATACGAGTATATTATGATGTACTTACTTTGGGGCTTTTTGGCAGAAGCTGCCCCTCCCAGCAGCAACTCCTGCCTCTCGGCCTGCGCCTGCTCCAACTCATCCATCACGAGGTCTTCCAGAGGCATCTCCTTCAACAATTCACTTCCACTTATCCTCACAAAATCCTCAGTTCTAACCCCTGTAGCACTTCACCAAATCGTGCTTAGATTACAATTAGCCTCCGATTCACAAAACCTTATTAGGAAAATTGTTTATTATTTTATAATAGTGTACGAACTTTAATTCTCCGATATAGATTTATTACCATTTTTTATTACGCGTTTACTCAATTAAATCACAAAAATAAACGTGCAAGTCTTATTTAATTGCTATTTATAATAATTGTTCTTATCATTAAAATGTTAGCTTACGATGTAAACACAGGAATTAAATTATTTGCAATATTAATAAGCCAGTCAATGTTTCAATTATCACACGATAATGATAGAGTTTTCAAACCGCACATCAAACGAAAAATTAATATAATAAAACTTTTTAAATTTCCATGTAAGATTATGACACACGCTATTATCCGGAACAATAGTTGTTTACGTTTTTTCGCACTAATGTTGGAACATCACCGAAAAATCATACTGTTAAACACAACGTACTGAGATATGTTATTTTCTACGAACATTCCGGGAAAAGTTTCAGGGCGACCGTCTCGGACACATTCCGTGGATGGTCTGAAGATGCACTTGTTTATTTATCGGAGCACGTGGGAGTCGTGGATAAACCAGTTTGGTGAGAGGTGTGATGGGTGGGGAGCCTTGATCCACCCCCCTCGTAATAACCTGGTTCTGTAAAGTCTATGGATGCCTAAATACTCTAGTCTACACGAGGAGTCTATAGTCGACGTGATGTAGAGATGTAGTTCTAATAGTCTACGCCCGACACGACAGCACTACACAGTATCTCGACAGAGTCTGCCGTCATTTACTAAAAAATGTATACATTTATCACGTTTTGTAGTAAGATCGGCCGCTCTGTTGAATGGCGACAGTGTTTTTAACGTTTTTTTACGTAAATCCACTGTCGGAGCGAATCGCTATCGACACCTTGGGATACTAAGGAAACAGATGTGCCTAATAGGCGTGTAAATAATAGACAAATCTCTTTTTTATAATTTGTTTTATCACGGCCATACATATATAATAATTGTAACCATTAAATTTAAATAAACTATTGTGTTTCGTTTTAAATTATCAAAAAAATCCGGAATAAAGATCGAATAGACCTATTGTTGGAAGCCTTGTAATGGTTTTTATAAACGGTTAGTTGCAAACTCGTTACTTTACTGCTACCATTTTTTATGGTAGAAAAAGGGGACTAAGCGATCCCGACAGACATAATAAAATATTACAATTATGTGCGGAAAAAAAGAATAGCACGCGATGTAAGGTACTTGAAATATCGCGTTTATACAAAGTAATTAAAAGGAAAAACTTTAAAGCGTGACTCAAATACTTGCGTCGGGTCATGTCAAGATATCAGAGACGATTAATGAATTTGAAAAACAGAGTTGTGAGGTGATCTATCCTCTGTACCCACCCCTTCGGAGAAACGACGTGATGGTTGGTAAGATAGATAGAGCTTTAAAACGTGTAATTTTTTATTTCTGTCAAATCTATGTTAATTTTGGCATGTACCTGTAAAAATTATCCCCTTTTGGAGCATTATAAAATTTCCAAAACAATATTATTAGAGAATTTTTTGAAATAAATTTCTAATTGCATTAAACGCAAGATTATAAAGTTTTGCTACCATTTTATTTCAGGTTTGCATTTCCTCCACAAATTTTCGCTGAAAAACAATAAATAGTTGATTTTTCTCATTTTTGTTTTCTCATTAAATAATATTAATGAAAAGTATTGTAGGTGAAAAAAAAGCGGTGTCTACATATCTAAAAAAAAGTAGAATGGATATTTCTAAGTGCAATAGCTTATAATCTGAATGACCTTTTGTGCTGAACAACAAATCCAACTAGAAAATTGGTGCATATTCAATAATTACATTATTGCTAATTTTGTAATTGTCAATTCATGGTGGAATTCCATTTTAATACTTTTTTTTTATTATTAAAAACCCTTTATTATTTTCTTTTACTTGTTTATTTAATACTGGACCGGTTTCACCTTATAACGGGCTTCAGTAATGGGACTCACTGCTGACTTATAAATACTGTATGTATGTATCATAGATTTCGTTTAAATTGTACCAGTCCTAAGATGTCCGTTATAAGATGAAAAATGTTCGGTTTAAAATAAACTTATTAAAAAATCACATATCATATTTAATCATTGAAGAAAATAATATTAGCATAACCCAAATGAAACATGAAACCGGAAAAGAGGTCAGAAAATAGTCAGGTCCTCTGCCTATATGAAACCGGAAAAAAAGGACAGAAAAAAAAAAGATTTCATATAGGCAGAGGACCTGGGTTCGAGTCCCAGATGCGACTGAAATCTTTTTATTTTCTGACCTCTTTTCCGGTTTCATGTTTCATTTGGGTTATGTTAATATTATTTTCTTTGATGATTAAATATTAAAATGAGGTTTTTAAATCTCAATGAAAATAATTAATAATTAAAAATTGAATAATAATTAAAAAATTCACATATCATAATTACGTATAAAAAATGTTAGCTTTCATATATGGCAAAACATTTAATAAAACGCGAAAGTCGTACAAATTCTTTAAATGTATTACTAATTTGTCGTGCAAATGCACATGTCCGTCACAACGTCGCTGAAAAGTATTCGTAGTACTTATATAAGTGTAGCACATGTGAGTCTCAATGAACGCTGCATTTGAAACACAATGCTCTTGCTGTATCTACGTCATTTTAGAATGGACGCCAGACGTCGCTTTTCACTAAATTATTCACGTTATTGAATTATTAGTCGCAGAACGTACGCATCAAAATACGTTGAGATAAAACTCGTAAATAAATCATTATTGCATCGGATATTGATTATTAATATTAATCGATGATTATAAATACGCCGTAAATAATCATTTTAATATTATACACGAGTATAAGTGCATTTCGGAGTTTTTCTACGTCATCGGCTATGAATAATATGGGACATTAAAATTTGTGACTTAATTAATTGGACGGTTATTATTGCTTTGCTGTTGTTATTAAATAAATTAAAGATATATCCAGCTGTCATAAAGAATAGAATTAACAGTAAGTCTTTTGCATACACTTTTAACTTGTTTTGAAAGTTCATGCTAACAGATTCAACTGATTAGATTACGAAAATGACAAAAAATATGTTTTTATATAAAGAAATTAAACAAGTTCGTGATTTTATCCCGTGACGTTACTAAATGAAAATGAATCTATTAATCTATTGTATGAAGGTATCACTTTGTGGTAATCCATTATAATCTATTTGTTTCACATGACAATAAGAATATTTTTATACGTTTTTTTCGAAAGACGTGTAATGATTTTGTAGCATCATAACTTATCAATATATAAATATCTACACGTTTATTAAGTTTTTTTTTTTCTATACAAAGTTATTATTATTTATTACATCTTTTTATGTGAATAACACTTCGAAACTGACAGCAAATCTAAGGATTTTATCTAGGGTACATTGTTTTATTTAACTTTTCAAAAATTATCTACTGTTTTCCAACAGAAGTAGGCAAATAAGATGTACCGTTATATAATTCTGTCTTGACACATAGTCCGTGCTTTATTCGATAGTTGTTTAAATCATTTTTGTCTAAACATTGAATAGAAAACACTTCCCTAATTGGTACTGAGAGAAGTGTTTTCAACAATACCTCATTAATTTAAAAAGGAATAAAAAACATGAAAAATAAGGCAATGAACTTGATCATTTATCATTCAACTTGTTTAGAACTAGAACAAAAAATCTTATTAGAATCTGTTACCACAAATATTAAGACGCAATTAAAGAAACTTTAAATATAAACCTGAAAGATTTTGGGAAATTTGCAAAGCACGTACATAAACTCAACCGACATACCAAAATAGATGTATCTAAATGATAAAAAGACTAATCAAATGAAACAATCAAAATTTGTTTTAAAACCACATTTATTTCACACGTCTACCGGTTTCGGAACAACCGTTCCATCGTCAGGGCAAAGTGTATACTGGTATACACGTTGATTATAATGGATAACCACATAGAATAGGATAAAAATATATTCTGTTTACCTACCACACAACAATAACTATTTGCCACAAAATTTCAGAAAATTTTTGCAACGAAAGCCTTAGTTAAGATTAATGTTTCACCTTCAACGATATCAATTAAATGTACAAAATTGAAAACAAATATTGACGGCCTCCATGTTCGAGGGGTAAGGCTCTCGACTACGAATCCGAAGGTCGCGGGTTCAAATCCCGGCATGCGCAAGTAAATTTTATTTAATTAATGTTTGTTGTTTCGCAATTAATTAATTAAAAAATAATATACTCGTATAGTATATTTGCGCATGTTCCAGAGTGGAAGATACTCTCAGTATAGCCCTGGTGAAAGACCACCAATCAGAATTGAAACGTTGCTTGAAATGGCTTTTATCCGTGTTTGGTGAACAGATCTGAATAGCCAGGTATTTCCCCACCTCCCTCTTCCCCTTCTCCTTCCTCTCCCCAATAACTTCAGCCTCACAAGATTCCCCAATTGGGAAGGCCATAGTCTTCACTGGCTCCAGGCGATTAGGAGCAGTTGGGACTCTTGTGCGGTATTCATATAAAAAAGGGGTCAGGCCCTGATAGAACGAATATTCTTCATATTTTTGTCAAAACGTGCTGTGTGTGATCTCCTCGTCATACCATTATGCTTACTTTTCAACAAATTACTTAAAGAAGGAGCATTTCCAGTTAAACGGAAAACAGCTTTTTTAACTTCCATCTTTAAGAAAGGTTCTAAGAAAAAAAAATATAAACCCATCTCTAAACTTTACTGCATAGGAAAGTTATTCGAGTGAATAATATATTACTCTATTCACTCGAGTAAGTAAATATGTTATCATCGAGCAACACGACTTATTTCCTCGGCATTCCACTACAACAAACCTTCTTAAATACTCCTAATACATACGCGATAGTATTTAAAATCGAATACAAGTAGATGCCATCTACAGGGATTTTTGCAAAGCATTCGACCAGTTAAATCAATCGCTACCAATTAAGAAGCTGGAAAGGGTGGCATAAATGGAAATACTCTAAAATGGTTTGAGAGTTACATAACCGAAATAAAACTAAAAAAAGTTATAGAGCGGTACTCCACAGATCTTTTTACTGCAACATCGGGAATTCCACAGGGCTCGCATCTTGGACCATTGCTGTTTTTAATTTTTATTAACGACATAGTTCTAGGAATTAAATGTTCAAAATATCTCCTATTTGCCGATGACCTCAAGCTCTTTAAAAAATTACATCAATTGAAGATTTCATAAATGTGCAAAAAGACTTGTCTTCACTTCATGAATGGTGTGCACTTAATGATTTATATTTCAAATCAAACTGTAGTATTAAACAACAAAATTTCTATTGTGATGTGAGTATGGAGTGCGTGAAACTCAGTTTCTAAATATCTTTCTGTTTCGAAAAAAAAACAAACATAAAAATTAATATGAAGTATTTTGTTTACGCTACTGATTAATTTATAAATATTAAAATATTTCGACAGCGAAGTTTACTTTATCAGGATACACAGTATACTAAAAATTAATGACAAGTATAATAGACAAATTATGAACATAGAAAATAGTAATGTAATAATAAAATAATAATCATAAAATAATAATAATAAAATAATAAAACTCACATATTTCTTATTTTAAGTAGGTACGTAATACAATGAATTTATGACACCGTTCTTACAATAGTTGGAGGTGTAACAGTCAGCATAGTTACCTTCCAACTTCCAAGCAGTTGATCGAGGTCGATTCTCTCCCGTGGCAATATATATTTTTTTATATATATTTAAAAAAATATATTTAATTGCGTTTATTTTTACGCTTTGATTTTGAATAATCTGCGCTAGTAATAAAATAACTACGGCTTTCGTCTTTCAATTGCGCATTGTCTCAAAGTTGTGGACTACAATATATTTTTAAAATAATTTGGTCTATAGAGGCTGGAGATATTTTTCATGTGAACATTGTGACATAAACACATTGTGTATTCAAATTAATCGCCCATCCGAGTTAGGAGCAATTAATACAACGCGACTAGGAGAATCATAATTTTAACTAATGCGAAAAACACATGTTGTCATTTGAATAAACGAGTCTTTTTAATCTCACTACGCACGAACAGAAATATTATTATGATAAAAATGTATTTTTTAAGCTTTTGATTTTCGTAGAGGAATCTTTTTGTCAATCGATTGCGACCATAATTTTTCAAAACAAGTATTTAGATTATTTTGAAGCGAGGCATATTTTAAAATGAAGAAAAAATACGGAAAAAAACATTTAATAACCAAACAAGACCCAAATTTTAATGTATGTATTCTGAAATTGCAGATATAAATTTTTTCCAACGTAAATATGCAGTAATAAAACAAACCAATTAAAAATTCTTCAAAGCAGAAACTCCGATAGTTGAAAGGATTTTTACAGACCAGATATTATTTTAACCCGTCTTATACAAATTGCTGCATCATAATTATTTGTGATAATGTTATTAGAAGACTTAGAATATTTCTAGCTATTTCAACGAATAATTACGAAATCATGATATTCATAATCAATGCACTGGAAGAACTGCATTTGCTGCGCAACAGAACAAAACTGAAAAGAGTCCCATTCCAACTGTGTCCTGATAAAATAAACCTGTGCTTTTGAATAGATTTAAAAAAATAATCTAAATCAAATTTAATATTATTATTATTAAGTTCTTTAACTAATTACGTTTTTTTTATGAATGGGCCGAAAATTGATTCCGTACCTCACCGAATGGAGAATCCATAATCGCATTTGATTTCTGCGTAAACCGGTTTCACCGGGAATACATCATTTTAGGCACCATACAAATTTTAATTAGGTAGGGGTAAATAGAATTATATAAATAAGTTGTCTCAATGTGGTCTAATTACAGTTTTAAAATGGCATTTAACGCCGTAACAGCTGGCACAAAAATTAAAATAAAACTAAAATACTTGCAGAACTTAATAAAAAAATTATTAAATTTGATTTACATTAAATTTAAAAAATATATATTAAATGGAGTTCTATGAATTAAACACAAAAACAATTAATAATTGTGAAAAGGTGGTGCCGATACGCTTTTTTCCCATATCTTTTTAACCCTAGAATGGAAGCGTTCTTTCCCAGCCCGTTAATGAAAGCGAAAAGTAAATTTTACTCCCATTTTAAATTAGGCGTTTTTTATTTATTTATTATTTAGGAAAATTTATAGAGTATTAACATTTTCATATTTATAAAAATGAATATTGGGTGAAAGTGCGTAAGTGTTAATAATCCAATTAAAAATGTTCACAGAATGCATAGTTTTTTTATTTGGTTCGGTTTGATCAGTTATTACAAGATAGAGATGCTAAATAATAAAAGAAATAAAGGAAATATAACATAAAGAATTATATGTATAAGATATAGAAAGAGATGAAAAAAAATTAATTATAGTAAAACATGTTATAACATTTCTAATAAGTTATTAAACAAACATAATATAAAATATAGAAAGAAAAGAAAAAAAAGGCAAGTTACAGTATTTCTAATCACGTCACTATTTTACATGACGTGGTGGGATATGATTGATTTTATTTTTTTAAATATGCGAGGTTGTTTATAAAGATGTCTATATCATTGTACAATGTATATATTCGAGACGTTGGATTGAAATAGGCAATATTGTTATTAAATAATTCAAGATAAAATGTATTATGTTTCTTTAAATAGCGTCTATTGGGAACTCTGATCCGAATACTACTTTCACGTTAAAATTACAATAGTTATCAGTGCCATCTGTTGGTACCTCTATTGATTAGTACAACTTTATGAATGAAATAATTATCATATATTTTTACGTTGGCTTTCTTTCTTATATTTAAATTGTATATATCCAGTAATTTGCTTGTAATACGCATAAACAAATCGATTGTTTGTATATTCGATATGGCAGATAACCCCAACAAATACCAGCTGAAGTCAGCAGCTTATCCATTCTTAGAAAAAGCTTGCAACGGACATCACAAGTTTTTTTAATAAATACAAAACATCCCAAATTCTATCTAACCAGCTTTTTATACTGATAATAAATTAAAAAATATATATTTTAAATAATAACGATAAAGATAATATTTTAAATAAATCAGGGGTATATAAATTACTTTTTAATGATTGCAACTATTTTTATATAGGAAAGAATTCTAGAAATTTCAGTATTAGAGTTAAGGAACACCTATGGTGTTTGAATTTGCCAAACATATTTTAGAAACCAATCATTCTTTTGAAATAAAATTTTTAAAAATTAAATTTAATAAATAACTAAATATATATTTTTTTAAATAGGTATCTCTTAAATTTATTTTCATATTAATATTAATCATTTTCCTTTTAATATTGATATTTTTGTAACTGTTTATACATGGTGGAATTCCATTATAATGATTAAATAAAATATGTTTTTTTTTTTACTTTATTCCACTTTATTTTTTAATTTAAATATTATAAATTCAAAAGTACCATATAAGTCAAGTTTTATAAACTCATGCTATAACAATACTGAACAAATATAATCTAAATAAAATCATGGTTAACCCTGACAGCCAAAATTATACATACCCCATAGTTTAAGAATGAATTGTACCAGTCTGAAGATAGCCGTCACAGACTGAAACCGGTAAAATAAAAGCCTAATATAGTTTAAAAAAGTGTTTTTTATTTAATCAAAAATAATTTATTTTTTAATTTCTTATATAAATGTGTTATTCAATGTTTTATAATAACATTTTTGATTAATTACTTAAATACTGTAAACAATTTTTGTTTATGTTTATAATTTGTCTATTCTTACATTTTCTCATTTATCCATGCTTGACATTATTATCTTTTAGTGTTCTATATATTCTTGATGAAGAAAACATCGCTTTCGAAACATTTTGATTGATATCTGTATTTATTAATAAAATGGTGGATACAAAGTTTTTTTTTTTTTAATTTATTTATTTTAAAATATCAATTGTTACACAGTTTTTTTTCTTGCTGCCTATCCTTATTAAAACTCTGTGCACGACACTGTATTTATGTTGAGTCTGCTATAGGCTGTGACTTTAAATCTCGAGGCACTCCATATTCCCACGCCCACTGCGTGTTTTTTACCAATAAATCTTTCGTTAATTTATTCATATTTGGCACATTACTGCCCAGCCACAGCCATTGCGGGTAATTACTGAAATTATTTATTGTTTTTTACATTGATCGATATCCGCAAGACATGTGCATACCTCCCGATAATAGATAGATATACCTAAAGACACATTGTTTTAATCGTTTAAGAAACTGACAAACAAATGCTCGCAAAAAACTTGGTTTCTCTGCTCCTGGAAGTGGAAAAACCACGCCCAAACAAGTTCAGACCATGCGGCGAAGAGTGACGAATTTAAAACAGTTATCAACTTTTTTTATTAATTAATTAATTCAATTTTATAGATCCTATCTTGAGATTCATGAAACGTATTATTGTCGTTTGTTGTTTTATTTCATATGAATACCGCACAAGAGTGGCCAACTGCTCCCAACCGTCCGGAGCCAGTGAGACTATGACATTCCCAATTGGGGGATGTTGTGAGGCTGAAGGTATTGGGGAGGGGAAGAAGACGGAGAAGAGGAAGGTGGGGAAATAACTGGCTATTCAGATCTGGTCACCAAACACGGCTAAAAGCCATTTCAAGCAACGTTTCAATTTCCGAATGATGGTTTTTCACAGGGCTATACTGAAAGTATCTACCACTTTGTAACTTGCGCAAATATGATATACATTATTTTTTATTAATTAATTGTGAAACAAAACAAATTAATTAAATGAAATTTACTTGCGTACGCTGGGATTTGAACCCGCGACCTTCGGATTCGTAGTCGAGAGCCTTTCCCCTCGACCACGGAGGTCGTGTTACCATACTAATGACATTTTGTAGTTGCGAAATAATAAATATACATAATTAAAAGCTAAGCTATAAGTAAAAACATTTTGTTATGGTAATACAATTATTTAATTTTAAAAACTTCTCAAATTCACTTTAAAAAAATCAATAACTTGTAGGTTTTTTTTTTTCATTAATATATTTTTGTGCTGATTTTTCTTAACGTACGCATAGTTTTTCAGGTTTTACGGACTGCACACCACTACTTTCCACTGAGCTATTAATGAAATCCTTTAACCTGCAGTGGATACCCAATACACATTTACAACGCCCTTGAGGTGATTTTTTACAAAAACGGCGCTATACAAATCATCAAAATATTATTAATATATACATGCGAAATCAACATTTTGATTTGGTGCATTATAGATCCTTGTATTTATCACTCTATTAACTACGAAAACTGTGTGAGTGTTTTCATCCCACTACAAATAAAGACATCGCATAAGAAATATATATTTTAGACTTTCAAAATTTTGTCTAAAGCTTTCTTGTAAAGCAAATAAAAAAGAGGCCCTTTGCTGAAATATCTGCCAAGCGTTTATTCACCATTGAACGAACTGTAATGCATTCTAATTATGTACATATTTGTGTCTATTGTGAGTGTTGACAAGGGTCAGCCTTTTGAAAATACAGTAACAAGAAACATATAATGACGATGCAACGGGTGCAAGATAATTCTGGTTTTCCAGAGACAGGGTTGCGACAAGCGTATTGCGCCCTGGTGCTGGCTTGCGCGAGTTGTGCAATGAGCTTTGCGTTTATTATTTTTTAAATTAAAGTTTTATCTTATATATCTAATTTTTATTTTATTTATTAACGCCCTAATGGGTTTTACTTGTAATATTAGTAACATTATTTTAGTATATCAGTAATTTATAAATATGATTATTATAACTAGTAGCAGTGGCGTGCATTGCTCCATGACCAAACGTAGGATGGGTGTAGTTTTTCAAGTTCAGGTATTAATTGTGTTTTGCATACTTTAAAATTACTGTTTTATTATCATCTTCCGCTGATTAGTATTTTCAATTGAATAAATGAGCGTACAACTGCCTTAATAAATTCACGGAAAAATACTTTTCGTCTAGATTTTATTTTTTTATTTCTATAATTTCTTCTTATGGTTCATTTTCCTTAGGGTAGGCACAGCCTTATAAGTGATTCATATTACTGTTATTTAACATCTACCTGCCTAAATATAGAGAGTAATGTAAAACTACATGGAGAGTACTTAACTTAAAAATACTTATAAGAATTAATAAATTGGATAATGGATTATGGTAAATACATATATTAGCTTTTCAAAGCAAGTTGCTTGCTTGCAAATGATGCTGATAAATTGGATTCTGATTTGCAAACTATTTTTGCCGCATTGCCGAGCAAAAATTCGAAGTCATACCACTTGCACATTGAGTAAATTAAAAATACAGTCACATCACTTGTTTCTACAGCATTCCTTAAATGTATCATCTTAGTGTAAAATGCATACGTTTTACTGTTTTATTTTGATTGATATACACGTTATTGAAATGTTAACAAGTTCTACCATTTTCCTTAGTTTTAGAAATAATACATAATTTTGTAACTTAAATTCAAATAAAACCCACGGTTCAAATTGGGCGAGTCCATTTTTGTACAAGTTGGTAAATTCAGTCTTTAGAATTTTTGAAGATTAACTTCTCCGAATCGCGCACGTCCGGCAAACCTTCCGTCGGCAAATTTACTAGGAAAATTCATATTAGTAACGACATTATTATGATATTTCGAGAAATAGAACAAAATTATTTATAATATTAGTCAAGTATACATAGCACCGTGTATTATTGGATTAGACTGAGTAAATTTTCCTCAGTGTGTTTAACAAAAGTTATTGAACATATAATAAAAACTTAATATCTCAGATTTCTAAACACATATTTATATCCTTGGCGCCATTATACGCCATACAACCTTGCCATTAAAGCTATAGCAGCCCTGCCCACGGAATTTCTGCATTCCACAGGGGTCAAGATTCTGAGCCTGACTGAGAAAACTTATAGCTATCTGCACACGCAACCTTAACTATATCGTTAAATTACCTATCGCTTACAATTCTTACCTGATTCAAATCACAATGAAAACTCAATGATCGCATAATCTAAGCAGAGAAGTTTTTGGCCTGCTTGAAATAAAAATAAAAAAAAAACAAAGCTTTTAAAATATTCATGCTTCCATCATCTTCTTAAAGATGTCACGTAACTATAAACAGAAGCTGTCTTCGATGATTAATAGAAATGTTGTTTGTCTACCATCAAAGATCATCATAAAGGCCATTCTTTAAAAAAATCATTCCTGGACCTATTTATCTGATTAAATATTAAACGATTTCAGTTTAGCATTATCAGATGGTAATAAAAAAAGAAGAAGCGATTAATTATGGCCATTCAAATTAAGTACCCGATCGTGACAGATATTCATTACATTTTTAAGAAACGGGTTTTTTACAAAGGTAATTATTGTTAAGAAATTATTATTATTATCATCGAGTGTTATAATATTGCCTTCTCAGTGTGATTACATGTTTTGTGCCACCATGGCAAACGTTTTGGGAATAATTTTGATAAGTAGGTACTTGATTTCATATTCGATGTTTATTTGAAATTGATGTAACATCTGGTATTTTTATAATATTTGTATTTTGTAGCCATGAACTTTGTGCTATCTTAAAGGACCTCGCATGTTTAGACCTCGCTTAGAATATTTTGATAATACTGAAAAAAAACTTTCCGGAAGGGGAAGTTGGTTGCATTATTTTTGCTGTAATGAAAATCATACTAAACTGATTAAGCCTTCGGTTTGGCGTAAATGGATGTAAAAAACAACAGGGAGTTCGGATTTTATCAGTTCAGTTTGGTTGAATGAGTACGACGGAACGACAAAGTAATTTTACCCTATTTAATCATTAAAGAAGATAATATTAACATAACCTAAATGAAAGATGAAGCCCGAAAAAACAACAGGAAAAAAATGGAGGATAATATTGACTAAGTCTTGAATCTGAGATATGATATCGATGAAGATGATATAAATTGAACTGGTCTCATTAGCAAAGTTGGTAAAGCGGTTGTCCCGGAAAGACAGAAGTCCTGGGTTCGAGTCCCAGATGCGACTGATATCTTATTATTTTCTGTTGTTTTTTCGGTTTCATGTTTCATTTAGGTTATGTTAATATTATCTTCTTCAATGATTAAATATTACAATGAGGTTTTTAAACTTCAATAAAATAATTAAAAATATAAATTTAATTTTATCATACTTGTGTGAGCGTTTACATCATCATCATCCGTGCTACAACCCTTGGAAAGTCCAGGCGTCCACTGTCTCCCTCCAGATCCTTATACTTATAAGGGTTCTGTGATAAATGAACATACGTAGGAATCTGCGCACTTTTATACGTGATATAAAGTCATTAAAAGTACGAAAAAAAACTAGCTCGAGAACGTAATCCAAAATAATCTTTTTTTTAAATCATGTTTTTTAGTAAGAAACATAAAAGATTAATTTTATTTTTTATTTATTTATAAAATACATAATATTTAATAAAGACATTTACATGGAGTAGATACATTAAATCACCATACTAGGCGGCTGTCTGTTTTATGGTGACCAATGGAATATAGTTACTTTGTTTGAAGTCTAGTGTAAATACATGGATTTAGTGCTGAAAACATGCTGAAAATTGGAAAAATTATAATAGAAAGTGGAAGATAGAAAGGAGAAAAAGCAATGCATAAGGATTAGGTTAGGTTAAATTAGGTTTCCCGGCTAGTTTTTTTTCCGTTCTTGTAATGACTTTATATCACTTTTAAAAAGTGTGCCGATTAATACGTGTGTGGATTTATCCGGTTACCGCTCATAAGTTATCCTCACACGTCCATCTTCCTATAATAAGAAGTTATAAGTTGATAAGTTTTTTTTTATATTTCAGGATGTCAGGGGGTTGGTGCAATCACACACGTTCCATAAATTACTTACTTTTGATACAAAATTTAAATACTTTACAATAAAATAATGCAAAACTAACATAATTTATTATGATAAACAAATAAAAATTTTAAAAAAGTTATGGTTTAAAAATAAAATAAAATTGACAGTTATGTCGGGCGTGGTCCTGTGTGAGCTCTGGCTCAGCGCTCACTCTGGAGTAGCGCTTCGATACCTCAGTTCAATAGAGAACTATCTCAAAATATCTCATTTTGAGAAAACTGTATTTTAATTTTTTCATAAAGACATCGCTCCGATGTAAAGTTATTTTGTCCATCTCTAACATGACAATAGATGCCACATGTAAGTAATTTATCAACCTATCATATCATAGGTGTAAATACCTACATTTGTTATGTTTCAAACGGAAACATTTGAGATGTTTCTCATAAGAATGTGCTGATTTCATTATAATTCCACAAATAATTATATGACTACATAATAAGGACGAATTAGACTTATTTTTTATTGAAATATGAGAAGGGGGATTACCATTTTTCATCATTAACTCAAAACCCAGAAATTTCGAGTTATTTCCCTATTGAACTAAGGTAGCGGCTTGGTGCTGGCAGGCTACAGTCATCACCGTGTTGTCGGAGGCCATTAGGCGCATCCTGGCTCGTGTGACCGGGTATCTCATCAGGCCGACGAATCCTTTCATTTGTTGCTCCGTGAACATTGCCGATGCGCTGCTGTATTCCCTATATCCAAATATAATTCTGAAGGTGTTATTGTGTTGGATTCCGAGTCGTTCCATCGAGTTGTTTCCATAATGACACCATGTCTCACGGGTATATAGATTCGTACAAAATGCATTTAACAATGTTCTTTTAACATTGCTGCTGCATTTGTAAAATTTGTGTGCAATCATATTGGACACTACACTCACACTTTTCTCCTTTGCCGTTCAATATCGCCATCATCCGTGAGTCTTCATTAATGATGTACCCCAAGTATTAAAAGTGTTGTGACAATATTCGCACCATAATAAAATATTGTATTCTCCATTAAATGAGTGAATTTAGTATTCGATTTAATCAAGTCATAAAACCGAATTAAAATAAATACCACCCACGATACACACATTCTAGTGAAAGTAAAGGACTTTCAGCAAGTGAAAGAGAAATTGTGACCTACTTTTATCGTTGTTTAGCTCATTAAATAAGTTGAAATGATAATAACAATTTATTTATCTCCACACACAAGTAACTAAAGTGGAATCAAAAAGCAAAATTGCACCCCCCTTGAGCGGAGCAATTTTTTTTATTTTTTTATTTAATTTTTTTTTTATTGAAAAATTTTGTTACATAATTACATTTTTAAACAGGCTATAAAATACGATAAAAATAAAATATATAAACAAAAAATCACACAAAGGCAAAGCCTGTGTGTGGGTATTACAATAGTTTTTTTTATCACATTTCTATGGGTTATGAGAAAGATTTCATTTTAAACAAAAATTAAGGTAATTATTTTCTTAAAATAACTAAGTGCTAGCGAAAATAAGAAAGATAAAATATGACATAAAGTGATAATAAGAAAAAAAAAACAAAAATCATTTCATTAGTTATGACAGTAAACAGAATTTACTATTATTATCACATATACGTATAAGTATAATAAGATTTTAGTGGGCGCTTTAAATCACACATAAGTACGTACTAATGTTTTGAGAATAGGTTTTATAAAAATGTACACGTATTGTGCTATTGGTGTAATAAAAAATGATAACATAAAATAAGACATTGAACAGAATAATTCATCGTTGGTACCAGCAACAGGTGAAAAATTAAGTTGAATTTTAAAAGTCTAACATTAAAATTTAAACAAAGGAGAACAAGCCAGAATTCTGTCTAAAGTAAAATCCTATAGATGACTGTTAAGACTTATAAGGAAAAACTATCTATTTCAGTGTTTTTTTATCCAAGATTTAATGTTTTTGACAATTCTTTTCCACTTTTGGCATTGTCTTTATAATTTATTTTAGATGGGAATCAAACATATATTATAGCACCCCTATTAAAAGAGTGCAATTTCTTTTCTCCATGTTTAACATCTGTCTGATATCTATATATTATTTTCTTTTCTTTGTTTCATGAAATATTGAAAACCATTTCGGGAACACAGTTATTTACTTTCCTCACCAGTGCTGCATGCACGACTCACGTCCACACTGCTCGGCTGCCAGTCAGATGGAATCAATAAGTCGACAAATTATCAGTTTGTGCTTTTTTCTCGTCATATACTGTTTACTATCTATAATCTAGTCTAGGGGTATTTTAAGAAACATAAAAAACTTCCTTCAAGGCCTTAAACTTAACATTGAAGCAAAATGATCCGTCGCGAGTTGTTCCGTTAAACGTAAGTGTAAAATAATGATAGGTTACCTGCACAAGGTAAAGCATTGTCGTTATTTTATTGCCTACGTATTTTATTTTGATTAGATTTTCCTAAAACGATGATGAGATATTTATGATTAATTTAAAAACGCGAAGGTGCATTTCAATGATTATTTATTTGCAACCGCAGTTGAAAGATATAATCGTAGAGAAAACTTTGATATTCATATATTTTTATGGCTTTGAAAATATTGATTAATTACTAACAAATCAATTAAAGCTCATAATAAAAGGAAATAGGTTGGAAGCTGATTGAATGTTGATGACTATCAGTCAATCAATCTTACAAAAGAATAATTACTTTAAATTGTTATTAATGATTTGCTTCGCTAAATTTAAGCCTTGTGTTTCGAATTTCTATTAAAAGAAATACGCTAGCCATTAAAACCTCTACCTCTTCAGTGTATGGTGTACAGACAGTGGGTCTATTCTATTTTTTTCTGCCAAATGATTATGTTGTACGGTTAAAGAGGATGTATTTATTAATCGTAATAATCTAGAAAAAAGAAAAGCCGGACTCGTTCCATACATGAAGCGTTTTACAAAAGAACAATAAAATCCGCTTGCATGTTTCCGACATGCTTCATCTCTCGTTTCTCATCCATGCAATGTTTATGTCCATATTTCTGTTCTGCATTCGGAGAGGGAAATCAATACGGCTAGTTTATCTGAGCAGATAATGTCACAATTCCACTAAACCAACTTACCACCCGTACATAGAAGAGACGGGAATTTTCGGTCTGTTATCAATGATTTTTCCATCAAACCTTTCCCTAATTCTATTTTAAATTTCATTGTGGTTAAATTCACTCGGATTTAACTTAATGTGTTTGTAAAGAGTTAGCTAATCAGACCCTGACCAATCTATCGAATGGAATGATTTCTATTTCGAGCCCAACATCCTTAGAATTGAAGTAAAAGCAGCTGTACGTAAATTAAATGGCAATAAATCAACAGGAAGTGTTGGGGTTCCAGCTGAGCTTTTCAAAGGGATCAAAAAAATAATTCATTTTGTAACTATATACGATAATATTAACATGAAAAATGGCCAAAGTATTGGATTAAATCAGTTTTCATACCATACACAAGAAGGGTAAAACGAAGAAATGAGGGAACTACATGACATTTTCCCTCATCTCACATTCCAGTAAGATAATGTTATGTATTATATATGAGAGTCTTGGGAGCTACCTAAAATGGCAAACAGGCAGGGTTTGTCAAGAGTGAGAGAGCAAGTATTCAATATCCGACAATTTATCGAGAAATGTTGGAAGTCAAACTATCCCCTCATGCTCTGCTTCATTAACTACTCCAACGCATTTGACTGTGGAGAGTTGAGCAATCTGTGGGAAGTGCTTAAGGTGATAGGAGTTCCTAAATACCTAATATCTCTCTTTAAAAAAATGTGTACCGAAGGACACGAATGCGACAAGATTGATATTCAAACATTAGACCCAATTAAAGTGAAGAAAGGAGTACACCAGGGATGCATCCTCTGACTAATGTTATTTCATATACGGAGAATACATAATGTGTAAGGTTCTTAATGGTTCTAAAGGTGGAATAGACGTTGGTGGCCAAAAAATGTTAGATATGCAAATGACACTACCCTCATCCTCTGAAGAAGAAATGATTCATCTCCTTGCTAAAATAAAGGAAGAAACCCCAAAACAAGGTCGACTTATCAACTCTGCCAAAACAAAACTAATCGGTTGGGTAAACACCTTAGTAATTGCATTTCCCAATCACTGCTGGCATTATCCTCTTCCTTTTTTGCGAAATCGAACGTTTATGAATATTGAAAACATTGAAGTTTACCAAATTGGCCCTTCCCCAAGCACGAACCGTCTCGTGGAAGTTGTCAATAAATTTCACTTCTCGGAATTTCACAATCATCTACGAGCATAGTATGAGGAAAAGCAAAATATGTTGAATCATGTTTATATATTCCAACCCATTATCCAACTGTTGTTTTTTTTACGTCAGTCTGTCACTCTTTAAAACGCAGACCTTTTATCATGTCATCAACCGCGGCTAGTTTTGACAATTTGCCAAAAAATCTTTCGCCAACATTGTTATCCAATTTATTTTAAAGCCAAAAGATTTTTTTTCACAGATTAAATTCATTTCAGTAATCTACATTTGAACACTAGAATAAAATAAAAAATAACAAAAATAAATCGAAATATATCGTGATTTATTTATTATTATTATGGTATAAGTTATTAGTAGATTATTTATTTATTTATTCATTAACGATCCTGGTTCATTTTTCTTCATATTTCATTATGGTACCCGACGTAG
The DNA here is from genome assembly GCA_022606495.2 of Halesus radiatus. Lineage (NCBI taxonomy): Eukaryota > Metazoa > Arthropoda > Insecta > Trichoptera > Limnephilidae > Halesus > Halesus radiatus. The sequence continues at coordinate 22,866 of JAHDVE020004340.1, forward strand.
CCGTACAGCATTTCATCACGACACAAGCAACAGTTTCCGCTTAGTGTGATGATAGTAGGATATAATGAATGTCTTCTTTTTTTAAAACGTTTTTATTTTTTGTTTTCATTGAATGTGCAGTGTGCAGTGCTGTCATACAGCGGATTTCCTAGGGCTTTCACAAACCCTCACTTCAAAATCAAGTTATTCCTAAATCTTTTGTTGATATAAAGAAATACAATGTGTTATAAAGCCAATATCATTTATTTTAAGTCTATGGTTCCTGTGCTGTGAAAAACATTATTAAAAATATATATATATATAACCAGAGACTTTAAAACATCGTTTTATTTTTTGTGTTATTAAATTTGCGTTATTTTTGGAAAATAGGTTAATTTTTAACAAAAACGGTAGTTTATTGGAAAAAAAATTGTCTTATGTTCCCTCTCTTGTGTTTTACACACCTTACCTTTACGTGTTTTATTTTAATTTTGTTAGAAAAAATGATGACAGTACGCGGCGTTTTATACATGAAGTTAGCTGCGTTCCGTTTTATGGATATTCAAGCTTGTCAAAATCAAAGCACAGATAAATATTTAGAACGTACAATACCACTTTCTTATTTTAAAATACCAGAATATTTGAAAATTATGAAAATTCGCGGTTATTTACCCGAAAATTGTGAAATTCGCATTTATCGCGTAAAAATAACGAATTTCGCGTAAATGTAAATGTAAAATATTCAGATCTATACCTATGACAAATAATACACAAACTCATTCACTTGCTCTAAGTAAGGTATTCATCGTTCACAATTCACAACAGTGTTCGTTTACTCTCTCTTTAAAATTACATTGCTTTGATTCTGCATACATACTTCATTCACCATTGACATGGGGGGCTGTACAAGTTTACATCTTCCACACTCTTAGAAATAGCCATCGCATCATCAGCATACAACAGGCAACATACTTCCAGATTGTTCATTTTAGCACCGAAGCCAACCTACCCCTTAATTCTTACATGCAATTTACCTTGTTCAGATAATATGTTACATTATGTCATACCTTTATTGTTGATCCTTCAGGGACAGTCTCATTAGTAACACCCTTCTGCCAAAAATATTAATTAATAATATTTTTAATTGTTTTTTAAACATGTATTTAAAAAAAAATTATGATAATCTAAATCAAATTTAATGCGGAAAAACAGATTTCATCTGTAAGCACCTGACAGAAAAGAAAATCTGTTATCACAATTATTTTCTCAGTAAATCGGTTTCACCGGTGATAAATCATTTTAGGCAGCATACAAATTTTAATTTGGTGGGGGCACAATATTAAAAAAAAAACTGAAACACTTAAAGAACTTAATAATAACATTACTAAATTTTATTCATAATATATTCATTCATATATAGGTATATGTATTATATTATTTTTAACTCAATGTAAACTGTGTACCCTTTTTTTTATTTATTAATACGGAAATGGTTTGCATAGCTCCCGTGAGCACTGAGGCCATAAGACCATTGTGCTATCTGCCATTTTACCTTATTCATTTGTCAGTGACCCGGTCCCTTTTGATAAAGTTTACCAGGGTTGTCAATGAATATTCGACGTCTCTTGGTTCCACAATATATCATCCCAGGAAGCTGAGCCTTCTTCACATCAAGGCGGGACATTGGCACCATAGGTGAATTGGAGTCTCTTCGTCCTCTTCACATTTCTTGTAACTATTGGTGTTTTCCACTCCCAACAACTGCATGTGTCTCCCGAGGTGGAAGTGTCCCCCAGTTTCTTCAGTCAGTTTCTGTCCATATTGAGTAGCCTGGTTCGTCTGGGGTTAGGTTCGC
>JAHDVE020004341.1:0-31050 GCA_022606495.2 Halesus radiatus
GATAGGAAGGAGTGGACTTGGCCCTTGAAGAGACCCATGTTATAGATGGAGGAAACACAGAAGCCGGGAGATCATTCCACAGCCGAGCTGTTGAACACAAGAACGAATCGTAGAAGCGACACGTTCTCATGTGACAAATGTCAACCGTGTGCAAATGTTAGGCTTTTGCACACGGTTGTTCTACTTGCAGTATTTAATTAAATCATATGTGATATTTCTTGGCAATCAAATTTTTTTGACAAGCACATGATTTTGCATTATTTCTCATTGCCTTAAAAAATGTTGGCTTTAAACTGAAATACGACGATGTGAAATTAATTTTCGTAATTATAATCTAATAAAATTATGCAATTGTTTTATCAGACAACCCTTGTCCGCGGGGGTCGTTTATAACAGAAATCTCGCGAAGGGGTTAATTTATGTTTTTAAGTAGAATATTTTGATATGGAATTCTATTAATTTACATATTTTTGTTCGTATTTAAAGTTACAAGCGCTACAATCTCGCTCTGTGAAATATCATCCTAACAGGGGACCGAGAGTTAAACTCTCCTATTTAGTATGGTACGTTTTATTTTTAACTGTGTTGCGAGATTTTTGTAAGCATTCAAAACTACTTTGTAATCCAATGTAACGCTTGATGCAGTAGATTGTAGTTTTCATTCCATTGGAAAACGTCCAAAATTACAAAAGATTGGTGTTCACTTTGTGGCGTCATTATTAATAAATGAATTAAAAATTACTATACAGAATACCGTAATTCCTGATGAGGAAATCATAGCTTTCGAAACATTTTGATATGTATATATTAATAAAGTAGTGATAAAAGTAATTTTTAATTAATTTATTACATAGATATATTCGTTTTCACAGCTATAATAGGATTCTAAGAGTCGCATTATTGTGTGTCAAATGTGACGAATCTGACAAAAATCATTTTGAAGATGCCTTATGGAACAACGATAAATAATGGCATTAAACTTAATGTATATGATATACACATTTGAAACCAAAAATAAAAGTATTTTTAGTCAACCCTGTTTAATTTGGATAAAATATCTTTGTCAAGATGCGTATTTAAAAACACATTACAGAAAACAAATTATTTACACGGGACAGTGGCAAATTCTGGTTCAGCCTGCTAAGGGTGGTGGTAGGTGGTAAGGGGGCGGACCGGGGGATGAAAAGATAAAATAATATCTTTTTTCTCCCCACATTAATCATCGCGCCCGCAAAAATACATTTATTTCCTTTAAAATTTATAAACTCGCTTTTCTTCTTAACTGATAACAAAACGGTAATGGTATATTGTGTAAGCTAGCATTAATCGAATAAGGCAACTACATTAAATAACAATATAAATACGTGGTACATATGAATGATCTATGAAGAATCTATTTTTCTGAAACGAATAAAATTAAAAATTGTGAGATTTCTTTATGGATTTGTTAATAAAAAAAAAATAATTAGATGATTTGTACAGCGCTGTTTTGGTGAAAAATCAAGTCTGCTGCACAAATATTAATTTCTGGAGTTTATCTTATTATGTGCAAACAGATACAGAAATATATATACCTGGCAGGTCACTCCAGATTAAAACGTTATATTATAATGTTTTAGGTTGAGAAGATATGATTTTGCACGCAAAGGACACAATGTTAGAAAACACTGCATATTGCATGATATTGCATTTACTGTTTAAATTATATTTGTCTTTGATATTATATTTATTAGAAGGTTTTGACAAAAGAAGGGTTAGCATTTATTTGAAATACGAATGTTCTTTTTTTGTTCGAATTTGGAACAGGAGAATAGATTTTTGAAAATGACTGAAAAATCTAACAAAAAAAATAATTCTACCCTATTTAACTAATATTTTCGATACTAATTATTTACATTTACAAATACTTATAGTTATCTACAAAGACGCGAACTTTGAAAAGTAACATTTTTTTTCTGTTAATTACTTTTGGTAATAAACGGCTAGTTTTGCTATGTACCATAAATTAATTTATTTTGAAAACACAGCGTTATCAATCGGTGAAACAAATTTTTAAAATTTCTACCTTATGTTCGCACACCAGTACCAATAGGGGTATTCTGATACAAATAATAAAATCAACAGTTAATATGTACAATTCTTAACTAACTCTAAAGGATATATTCATTGTACGAACTTTGTGATGTGGACATATTCAAACAACGGAACACATCGTAGAAGAATGTCCACTTCACCAGTTTCCTTATGGCATTTCTGTGCTGAAGCAAGTATCTCCCGATGCCGTCGAGTGGCTGAATAACTTCAGCACCCACTATGACCTCCACCAACTCTCCTCCACCGTACAAAGAAGAAGATTGTAAGAATTACGTAGACAATGTTATTGCTGAATTTGTTTGTGAGACAAATATTTTGTTGTTGGATTTTATGAATACGATCTATAATGATACCGATAAAATAAATGTATTATAATATGTTTTACACTTATGTCACCATTATAATTTAAATTTTTTTAATAAAATTTTTAAAACATCCTATAATTAATAAATAATGTTATTTTTTAACAAATTTTTCTGAAAAGTAGATAGAGAAATATATTTAGGTTGGAGTGGTCGTGTTGTTCATCAGATTTTTTTGGCAATTTATAGCTTAAATCTTCGATAAAATCGTACATTTAGAAATTCTTTTCCTTGAATTTTACCACCAGTATGGAGGGCTGTTAATCCCCTCAGTTTCGAATTAAAACTGGCAGTAATAAAACATATTTGAAGATTGATATCACATTGTATAATTATTATTATTATTAATAAATACATTTTAAAACATACTTTTAGCATTCGAAAAATGTAGGTATCGATCTACATATATTTAAAAAGTGGTGAATACTAAATATATTTTGAAAATCATTTATTAATGATGACGCCACAAAGTAAATACCAATCGTTTGAAGAAATTATTATTATTATAATTTTTTTGTTTACTATAGAAGTTGTAAGCGACCATTGTCGTTACAAGACTGTAAGCATGTAGGTGCTGGTCAAGTCGTTATCGTATCCGTGATGTCTCGGGCGTCGGGCTCGCTCTGGATTTCCAAATATTGTTCCTTGCAAAAGGGAAACAATGTCGACTTTTGTAGATTCTGCTGTGGTCGGGTATCCAAAGGTGAGAAGTCAAAGGCAGTTGTCCGATGGAGGTAAGCAGTGGTCAGAGTGAAACAAGGCGAGTGGTTCAGAAGTCAGAGCGGGCGGCGGGCAGGGAGGAGTACTTGTCAGGCTGGCGATCAATGCTAACTGCCGCAAACTGGCGTTTGCAGGCTATTTATGCGGTCCACCAAGCGCGGACCGCCGGTGCCGTGTAGATGTCTAACAAGTCGGTCTCCCTCCCACCAACCGTACCGCTCCAACGCTTTTATTCAGTCATTTCAGTTTGAGCGGTCTGGAGCGAACAAGCTCGCCAGACCGCCCGTTACATATATTAACAGACAACGATAATTTAATAATAAGTGTGCAGCTTCAGATATTCCGGGAGGCGTTACGTCCGATACAGAAGTTATCGCTACTTTCATTTAAAGAACATACTTTTGTTTTACAGTTATTCTGGGCGCATTAAGGGCGTGTTTCACTTAAAATGACAAATACACTGTATAAAAAGAATACAACTTTTTATTTATTCAAAAAAATTAATTAAGTAATAAATAATATTTTTTTATAAACCTCTATTTAAACATATATATATATTTTCTTTATGCTTATATGTCATTATTATTATTTTTTTTTCAGTATACATTGTATCCTGACGATGGAAACATTGGTTTTGAAAAATAAGTATTAATTATTAAAATAGTGGCTCGAACAAATTTTTTTATTTAAATTTAGAGAAATCTAAGTATTTTTAAATGTACGTACGGTACAAAAGAGTTAAGAGAGGGACTAGTAATAGTTACGTACTAACAAATGGGGTAATTAACTATTGAACGTGATAATAAATAAAATACTTCCACTGAGTTACCATTGAGTATTGTAATGATTAAAATAACTAAAGAGTCGAAGAAACCATTATCTTCATCTTGTAAAACATAAATAATCATATGTTAAAACACGATCTCACATAATTCAAAGCGCCACTCACAAAAGCGATATGTATCACAAATTTATTGGCAACATAAAATCGTCAAAAGCACCCCCTAATAAATATTACGACAATAATACCATCGAAAAGTTCTGACACTCAATGACTAAATACGGACAAAACCCTTACAGATTTCATAAACGAATAAAAAAATCTAATGTATTTTTCTTTATTCAATCTTCCCAGAAAGTTGATTTAAAAAAATGTAGTTCGGATGATATTTCACTTCGGGATATCTCTATCTTTCCTTAAAGCAATTAAATAATGAAATATTATAATCTGATAGTTGGGGTTTGTAGGGTTTTGAGGTGCCCATGGCGCTTGCCACCCTTAGAGGGAAGGGGTCCAGGAGAGGCAAGGGGTGTATTTTTAAGGTAATAAAACGGTGGCTAATGGGGTAGGGACAACGGGAGATGAAATTTACGACAGGAGTGAATGAACTAATCGGAGATCTTGAAACTTCTAACGATCTTGAGAATAAATTATAAATTGCAATGATAATAATATTTTGAGATTGTCAACAATATTGAAAAACAAAGTATCATGCCATTTAGGAGACGATTGCTTCTCTAATTGTATTTTTTATCCTTGATATGACTCGATGTAAGTATTTGATTTATTTTAAGATATCATACTTTCTTGGGACAACCTCGACAACTTATTCCATCCACTTACGTGTTACTCGTATTCTCATGACACACGTTTCACCATCCATTCGTTCTCTATGTATGTCTGAACCGTTTCCAAAAACCAAAGTCCCGTGAAGTTGCTAATTGCTGATTTTAAATGGTTGCAGTCTTCCACTGAATTAATCCTTGAATAATGTCCACCACAAATCTATGAGCCGAGTCCACAACACAGGTGCATTCCTAGCAATTTTTAATGTTACCAAAATAATAATCAATATATATATTTTTAACACTGACTTCACACTGCAGGGCCTATGTGACCTTTGGGGATGTTGTTTGGAGGGTCTTCTTAAAGAAAGGAAAAAGAGGAAGTTTTGAGGAAGGCGGGTAGAAATTTGAAGGTCAATGTGTCCAGGAGTGGCGAAAATAGTAATCCATCTCTCCTGCAGTTCAAGGTGATAGATCGAGAGAGTCCGGATGGAGAGGTCAAGAGGTCTCCCTCATTCGGTCTCTCCCGATCACACGAATCCGCCGCCAAGACCTGGAGAAACCTCACCCCATGAACCCAGAACTCCTGCTAAGTCACCAAATGTAGAAAACCACTTGGGATGGCCTATAGCAGAGTTGTTGATTATGCAATTAATGGTTCTCGGGGCGGCTGTACCCATACCCGCCTCCCAAATTGAATTTTCAAAAACTTAAAAAATTAAAAATGTTTTGGAAATTCTGAACCGGGATAACGTCAATGGTCGAGATAAGAGAATAGTATCTATCAGACGATGTTTGTTTGTGATTGAAGGGGCGAATACGAGGGAGTTGTGTAGCGATCCATCTGCCTACCGTTCGTTTTTAACTAAATCAGTTAGATTCATTAATAAACGAAGTTATAAAACACACATATGAACTGTTAAAGCCATTAAATCGTTAGCATTGTATTACGAGCATGGTCTTTCATAATTTCTTCTCGAAACTTGTTCAAATGATTCTGAGTACATTAACGAAATTTAAAAGCCTCGTTTCCCTATATCCTGTGACATCACTTCCCTTGCAGTAAGACCCACCCCCGCCCCGGCAGTGCCACGGTCAATCACTGTCCGGCTCGAGGGCGGGAAGCATTCATCATAAAGGGATTATTTTTCAAGACAGGCTTCATATTACAAAAATGACGAAAGGGTTTATAAGAAAAGCAAACGAAGATTTTAACTCATAAAAAAAGCACTTTAAAAACTCCATGCCCAAGAAAAAAAGTTTTTATAACGTCAAGCGATTTTATGTTAGAGAAGTTGTATTAGTTGGACGGTATGAGATGTTTAAAAAATATATACATTTGCTAAATATTTCAAATATTTTTGTATGTTCTTAGTTCAGATCAATTCCGTAAGAGCTGGTTATTCACAACAGGCTATCAATTGTCTGCCTACAGCGTAACCTCAGATTCTTTTATATGTGCTTGCCAAACCAAGAACTCCAACCCGGAGAAACTAATGGTAACTGGCAAAGTGGAAGGCAGGAGAAGCAAAGGAAGGTTACCGATGCGTTGAAGTGACCAAATTTTGCAGGTGTCCAAAACGTCGGTGTCCGCAGCTCCTTATATACGAGGAAGATTGGAGTAGGGGTCACGATCCTCAGCAATGAGGAAGCAACTCAAGAAGAAGTTCAGAATCTTGCTTCTAATATCGCTGTATGAATATAGACGTATAAAGCTATTAATTGTAATTTTCGTAAACATCTACACTTATTCCATCAACCTTCACCTAGATTAACAGCTAAATTGTATTATATTGGTCCCCCCTCATGATATGGCTAGGACATAGGAGTTTTTTTTAAACGTTTTCAATATTCGTAGCCAATGGTTGAATAACTTCTCATTCCAATCAACAAATATTAATTCTAGGCACAATGATAAAAGTTTAAGATGCGGCTAATTACCTACGAAACAACGTGGTGACCGGAGCCTACCAGCACCAAGCGCCACTCCTGAGTGAGCGCTGGGCCCGAGCTCACTAGGACCACGACCGACATAACTGTTACTTTATTTTATATGTGCCATAATATATTTTCTTACATATGCAACATTTTTTATATTAATTTATTATCGTATTGTATTTAAAATTACATAGGTTTTCTTCTCATGTTCTATGTGTATAACTATGTGGGAAATGTCGGATTGCACCAACCTCTGCACATCCTGGAATAGAAAAACTTATTAGAAATATGAGTAAAATGTTGAAAAAAGCCATCACATGAGGGGCCTAGCATTAAAATTTTACTTCAAAAATTTTGAACTGTGGGCCCTGCGTATGTCACCTAATCATCATATGTACCCTTTACTCCTATATTTAAAATAAAGAAATTTAATTTCCTGCTTGACCGCCAGTACGGATTAGTATGAATACCACATACTTTAAAAAAAACTATCACTTCTGTTGTAACTTTACCCACACAATATATGATAGGGGTAGGTAAGGGCAAGAAGGCTAGAAGGCAAGGATCGAGGGTTGAACTGTCCGTACCAAGGGTTGAGTAATGATGTAAGAGCTCCTCCGTGTCACATTTATATTGCTTAGGATGTATTAGATCATATTGTTCTGATATGATTGGTTTGCTAGTCGCGTCCTGTTTTAGGGTGAGGGGTGAACCTCCCCCTATCGGTTAAGGAATGCATCAAATATGTTGTAATGTTGTGACATTTTTCTAGGCTTAACCAATAGAGAATAAAAGAAATATCGAAGATAAACAAAACAAAAAACTTTTCTTCGCAGCAACCCGGACATTAATTGACATTAAAATTGATACAAATACATTTAATTTGCTCACCTCACTAGACGATGTATGTTCTGAGACTGCTACCTGTCTAATAATCATTAATATTTTAAAAAACGTTATTCTGCATTAGTATTTAAAAAGATGTTAGATTAATGTATAAAAATGGATATAATATTTATTTACTCAATACTTAATTTGTTTCTTCGAGGTGGGGGTATTTAACATTAGGGGTCTTATAATTTTTTTGATTCTTGTATAAATACCATCCCTTATTCATCGAATTTGAAATTATCCACGGTTCAAGTAGGAATATTACACATAATACTTCTTTTAAGAGGGTGATATTGCATCAAACCACAAATGGGTGGGTTTATGTTTTGATGTGAAGAATATTGTGTGATGAATGATTGTACGTAAGTGGGGTTTAGGCGAAAGCCTTTTATTTAAAGCAATAAAATTGAACAATGAGTAGACGATTTGGGGTAGTCACAGTGTCATTGCAACAAAGCTTGGCAAGCAATGACGAATATTATAATAGGTGACTTTGAAATATGTAAATTTTTTAAAAATTGAAAGAATTAATTTTATTTACCATATTTCGGTTGTCGGTATTTTTTTACTGTTAATAAAACTGTCAATAGAACCCTGGTGCCACCATTAAAAATGAATATTGATTGAGATGGTTTTAGTTGTGCTTAGTGACAAGACTTTAAGAGCAAACGTCTTTTATCTTTTGTTATTATACTTATCTGCCTTTAGCTCAGTTTTAAACCATTTTTTATAATTTATTCAAAAGATTGGTAATCAATTTGTGGCGTCATTATTAATAAATGTATTAAAAAATACTTTGTAATTACCGCTTTATTAATATATACATACCAACATGTTTTAAAAACGAAGTTTTTCTCATCAGGAATATACAGAATATTAACAAAATAGTAATGTCATGTATAGACAAACGATAAACATAGAAAACAAATTCATTTGTCTATACTTCACACTATTGCTTTTTAGTATTTTGTATATTACTGATGATGAAAGATTCGCTTTCAGAACATGTTAATTTAAATAATTTATTTACCCATAGAGGAGAAGCAATATCTTATAAGTTAGTCCCATCTGTCATTTCATAATCGATGTGTTAATATTACTGATAGGTGATTCAGAACCACATTTTGAATAGAATAATGCTCTACATATATGCAAAAAGTTCTTCTTGAAAAGTGGAGAGGACGGTACGAGAAAAGAGTAGGAGTAAAAACAACCCAATTTGAATAGAGGATTCCTTTGAATGTTCATTCGAAAATATTCGTAATAATTTCAGCAAGATTTTTAGAAAAACTGTTCGAGTCAAACGTCAGAATATCCCAGAGCGGAATCCAGTAAAAAATGACTTAGGGGATGGAACACGCCGTCTGCTTGGATTTCACAACTACTGCTCTCGCAACCCCACTAAGTCTAGTGAACTTGAAAAATGAATTGAAGCAAATTGCCTTTGAAACGTGAAAAATGGAGCACAATAAAAGAAAAAGGAAAATGCCACGTAGACAGATAATAATGGACGGTTGATCTGCCTAATATAATGCGTTCAGTAAACTTGGAAATAAAATAATTTTAAATATTATCCACGTGAATTGTTCGAAGCTCTATTTTTTATGCTTTTAACGGTCAGCACCAAAAAATACGCACTTTAAAGGTTGATAACTCAATAAATACTTTGAATTATTTATCTGTTATTTTTATACGGGTAATTAAAAAAAATTTTAAGGCTTCAAAAGATAATAATTCTCAAATTGTAATCATTAACATTCTATATGAAATACGTAGTTACTGGAATTTTATATGAAATTCGTTCGAAATTGCTTTCATGGGTTTTCAAACTGCACTTATATTTAGACATTTTGGAACGAATTTCAGATAATTTTAGGATAATTCTATACAGCCAAATTATTTGTGATATTGCGTGAGTTAGCAACCTGCAAAGTAATGTTTTGGACCGTTTTAGTACATGCCCCTAAAAGTGATAAATTTGTCTTTTAGATCAAGCTATGATTTTATAATTTAAGAAGTGGAGTTCTTACTCGTATATGTATTAATGTAGAAAACTCAGAATAAGAATGGATTGAATGGTTAAGTCTTGGATCAAGTGGATAAGTTTGTCTACTTGGAGATATATTCATAGGATTAATACGGACAACGATACAAAGGTGAATGCGAAACATTCAGTCAATGGAGAACTGAATGCGGTTGTCGCAATAATAAAAATAATATTAAAATAATTGTCGTAAAAATTTGAAATAAAAAAATAAAATATTATTTACACATCAATTCCATTTTTCAGAATCATTATTGTTATTTATGTACCTTTGTTGATCCTTGATTTTGTTTGAATTTAAATAAATATAAAAAAAATATTTAACATAACACTTTGTGGATTGACATGAATTAAATGAAAATATTCTCTCTTTGAATCGACTTTAATTTTTTGTATAAATACGTCTGTTATGCTTGTAATTATTTTTGGGTGTATATAAAATAAATAAAAATTGAATTCTTTAGGCTTTTAGAAAAAGTCAATAGATGTCTCATATAAATAAAAAGTCGGATGTAAATCCGAGACACTGTTTATGTTTGCAATTGAGTTCGGGTAGAACTTTGTAAACATCATAAAAATAGCTGCCAATAATATGGGATTAAACAATGGAATATAATATTCACAAATCTTGAATTTGAGATATGATATTGATGAAGATGACACAAATTGAAATTGTCTCATTAGCTAAGTCGGTTGAGCGTTGCCCCGGATAGGCAGAGGACCTGGGTTCGTGTCCCAGATGCGATTGAAATATTTTTAGATTCTGTCCTTTTATCCGGTTTCATCTTTCATTTAGGTTATGTTAATATTATCTTCTTCAATGATTAAATAAAATAAGTTTTGTGTCTCTTAAATTCTTGCATTTCTAAAAATGCAGGAGTCAACGTTCATAATAATTGAATTCAGTATGTTAATTCCGTTTCATGTATTTATAAACAAATATAAGTTATCGCTTCCTTGCAGCGAGGAGTCGGGAGATGAATGACAATTGGACGAAAAGTATTACATTATTTAGCGGAGCAGCAGAGCCTTCCCTCGAGAGGCTTCCATCACGTGCTCAGTGAATTATGACTTTATTATATATCCGCCTCAAAAGTTGATTCAATTGTCATATTGATGGCTTCAAGTGAGATTTAGAAAATGATTGGATAATGTATTCACAGTTTGTTGATCACAAGATAAGAAGGAGGATTGACCGCAAACTCTTTGCAAAGTGGGAGAAAGACCGAAAGCATCCTGTCCAAGTTTTTTAATGTTCACCAGAGTAAAATTTGCTTTGATTTTTGGTATGCTAAATGGTTAGACCGAGTGACCAAAGTAGAGGTTCCTCTGACATTCTTTCCATTTCTTCTTACGTTAACCCTTCCTTACGGTGCTAAAAATATTTTAGAGCTCCGGTATAAATTGTATGTATTTAATTAAATTTAACTATAACTAAAAGATATTTATAATATAATAATGTAAGTGTACAGTGGTTTATAAAGTAAAAAAGAAAATAATATAATAACAGTTATAGTTGAAGTTTCACATAACCCGCCTCACTAGGCTAGCCTGTGTTGAGGCAGTAATTTTGCAAATTATTTAATAGTTTTAAAATACCTATGAATATATACTTATATTAAGAAATGCTTCGTAAATCGTTGAATCAATAATTTAGAATTTGTGTGAGTGCACCGGTAAATGCCCTATCATTACTTTTAATCCAATTTTTTAAATTCTGTTTGAATATTTTTTGTGAAACAGATATATACTATATACTCAGTGCACACGCACAGAGTGCACATTTAAAATTTTGTATTTTTTTAGTTGGATTAAAACAAATAGTTTGCATTTATTAGCTATTTATGTAAATAATTTTACATTTTATAAAGTACTTGGGTACATAAGTAAAATATTGTATATTTAAAACGAAGAAAAACAAAATACGTCCATTACAGACGATAGACGGCACGCTACTGCTGACGACCGCGCGTGGTGACACGGCGAGCGAAACCCCGTATCCCTTTCGCTCACTACCGCCCCATTTGGCAAGTTATCAAAGCACGCAGATATACGTATATACCATATATAGACTACTTTTTTTCTGAATTTAAACAAAACATTTTCTTCTGTTGCGTTCGCTAAATATTTTTATTATTTTTAATACATAAATGTATTGCTCAGAAACACCCAAAATATTAACTCTATGTGTAGTATATTTACAGAGATATTTAAATACTTAGAGATAAATATAATAATAATAATTGGATGACTTGTATAGCGCTGTTTTTGTGAAAAATCACCTCAAGGGCGCTGTAAAAATATTACTTCCTATTATTTATCTAATTATGAACATATGCAGAAAAAACACCTTCAGATGAATAGTTTTATTAGAAAATTTAAGTATATCAAATCAGTGGCATCACTGGAAAGGAAGGGTTAAGAACTGTATTTTATTGTTTTAAATAAAATTAATCCTTGGGGAATATTTTGAAAAAGCAGCAAAATCAAAAGTTTTGCACCCGGGAGACGCGGGTTCTATCGTATGGGAGATAAATCCTCCACCATTGCACAAACGACTGAGGAACTCCAGTCAATGTTTTCATGACTATCCACCTTCTACCTTAAATACCATTATTTTTTTAAATGTCGTTTTGATAGTTAATATAATATGCAAGAGTATTAATTTTTCGTAGCCCGCTATTCAAGAATTCACAACATCATAACTTAATTCCAAAAAACAATAATAATCCCGGACAAGACCGGGAACACATCAGTTATTAGGTAATATTTAAAAAAAACTAATTCAAGTTAAATAAATATTAAATTAACTCAATGTAAGAATTATAACATAAACTTATATGTGTAAATAAATTGTCCTAGTTCGCACAGCAAAAATATACCACAGGAATACATACACAATACGTTAACTAATTAATAAAACTTCTAAATACCAAATTAATGAGCATTGTTGCATGTGTGCAATATTTCTTCGAAAAGCAGAATACATATGGCTGCTCGCTGTCCACATTTTCAAAGGCGCTGAATTTGAATAGTTTGTCAATTAAATTTCTTTTATTCCGAGAAAGCATGTGATTGAAATTGTATTGAGTTTCTATCTAAACAGGGGTAAACAACTATTTCTCAAGACATATAATAGATCACTTAAAAACATATCCTTCAAATGCAAATAGTACCTGTATACAAAATAAAGGGTAATTTTTAGGAAATACCAAGTTGTGAGACTGAAGAGTTGAAAGCTTTTATAGGTTTCATATACCCAATTTTGACAAATATATTTGATAGCTGTTGTTAAATAATATTGGGGGCACGGACATGATATTTCTAAACGAATTCATAAATAGCCCAAGTACCTATTGTCAGGGACCTGAAAAATTCGCGTTAGTTTTTGCGAAATCCGCGTTATTTTTGGGAGAATTGGGTTATTTTTCCGGAAAAATTCTGGCATTTTGTAATAAATGTGATGAAATGTTCCCTTTTCGGTATTTTAAAACAAGTCGAGCATATTTTATTGTTTTTTTTTAAATCATGTCATTTTTGTTTATTTAATTTTAATTGATTTATTAACTATAACTTATTTCTTGCAAAAAATTAAGCACGCGGCGTTAACTGCGTTCCATTTTGTGGCTATTAAAGCTTATCAAAACCATAGAAAAATTTAGAACCCACAATATTACTTTCCTATTAAAAAAAAAAAAACAGAAAATCGCGTTAAAAATGTGATAATTCGCGTTTTCCGCGTAAAATCTCGCGTCACCGCAAACACGTAATTTTTAGGTCTCTACCTATTTTTAATTCCCCAAATAATTGAGAAATCTGCATCATGGTGATAAGAAATGGAGGAAGGGGGGATAACATACTGTCAGAAGTCATTTTGCAGTTGAGATTTGTCATTGTGAGCTGTTATTTTTTTCCAAATTTTCCTTAGGGAAAGTTTTTGGGTTGGTATTTTACAACGTGACATGAGTGCACTGGGGCAGATCAGCCTGTAGTAAGTAAATTGACAAATACTGTAGGCACGTCAATATCGCGCTACTACTCCAATTGCACGTGCATACGATCAAACCTCACCAACTTTAATAATGTATATTTTGATAATGTGATATATTAAAGAGAAACAGGGGACAGACCGGCGCATGCGCAGACGAAAGATTATAATATTTAAATAAACTAGATAACCATAGTTGAGTTTTTCACATTTTTCCGTGCATTAAAGAAAAAAGGTGCAACCCCACTGTTAGATGACTTACCGTTGGAATTAGCCATTCGCTCCGTGTTTGGTCCGCGGGCTCGGTGTGTCCAAAATTTTGGGCTTGGCCCATAAAAATGTTAATAAAGAGGAACCCGCCAATGGCCGCGATGGGAAATGCAGAGCGTCGCTTAGTTTAAATGATTTCTCAATGGCCACGGGCGCCCCATACTAAGCAGTCGTCCATCGGGCCATTGGTGTCCGCCGGTGCAGCCAGCAACTAGTGTAGTGAACTTTTAGTAACAGGATTGTATGCAAATGCCGGCAGGATCAACAAAATAATGAGACTTCAGTTTAAAATAAATGATCATCGTGACAAGTTATTAAAGCTCTTATTTAAACAATGAGGTAAATCTATGTACTTACATTCGAATCGCTCAGTTTAATTCGGTGGAAAGTATTTAAAAATAAGTTGTTTTTATAAATGTGACTGTTCGAAAGGCGTCGCAGAACAATTATTTTTAAAAATGTTCAAGAATTTCAAGCTTCTCTGAAATTCCGCGCATTAATGGGTTATTTTCTACCGAAAGGGAACTGTTGGTTTGCTCGCATTTTTTTATTGAATTTTAGAATAAAGAAAATTTCATTTTCACTTACTTGACTAGAATGATTACATAAACATAATCATTACAATTTTACACATTTTAATAATGTTAATTTTAAAAAGAACAATTTTGTTTTAAATATCCTTTTTTCTTTTTAATTTCGTCTGGAAGGCAATTATATAAGTTGCCCCCCCTCGTAGCTAATGGATTGCTTACCATATTGTATACATATGAATTTGACTTCAGATTTTATCTACCAAAGAATGTATATGATAATGTTATTTGCTAGGTAGATTCGTGCCTAAGGTTTTGTAGTTAAAATTAGTTAGACTTCTAACAAGGGCGATATCTTACCTTTATTTTGATCTTCTCTCCTATCAGAGATTCATTATCACCAGGGCAATCACGATGCGATTACAGGTTTCTTTTAACGTATTTCAAAAAAAAAAAAAGATTTCAAAATTTTGTTTCCTCTCCAACATATTGTACTCGTATATACACAAGGAAGAGCTTTCTAGGACTCATCTGCAAACTTCATAAATACAGGAGGTCCCGTGAAAAATAATTTTTCTTCAGGTATATGTCATTTTTGGCGATGTTGTGAGGAAGGTCTTTTGGACCATAGGAAGGAGTAAACCTGGGTAGGAGGGAGAAGACACAGAGGCCGGTAGATCACTCCACAGCCGAGCCTTTGAACAGGAGAACGAGTCGTAAATGTTGGACGCGCGTTTGGCGTGTTTTCCAACTGAGCATCGGTGCCGAAAGGATCAATGACGCTAATTTAAGAGAGCATCTTCAAATGAAATACCGGTAGTACACCGCTATTGTTTACCGTCAAAAGTATATAATTATTCAATATATTAAAAACATTCCGTATTAATTGAATTATTCCCTAACAAATCAACTTTTATTTTGTTGAAAAGAATCCATAATATTAGAAATCACAAAATATATTTTCAAATGAACCAATTTAAAAATGCTTCCAAATTAACAAAAGCTTGATCAGGTACCCAATAAAATCAGTCACAATGCTCTGCTCCCTCACCGCCAAATGAGCACTATTTGCATAACCTTCTCCGAAGCTGTTAAATCGTTAAACTTTCAATTGCGAAAAGCAAAAAGCGCACACGATGCCGGAGGAAATCTATTCCATTTTTATTAATTTGAGATGGCCGCCAGCTGCATACAAGATGGCAGCCGGTCATAAACACTGAAGGCGCCAAAATAAATCTAAGTAAATGCACATTCGTATTCGCGATACTAAATAAGATATTCATCTCTTTTGTTTGGAGTAAAATTTGCATCCTTATTTAATTCCCTGCTTATGAATGAACATCGAACAGAATGATTTACGATCATCGATAACTTTTGTATCGATTCCCAGGACTATCTTTGAACTGCCTACCTACGTCGGTTCGTAAGAACATTAAATCTATGTATTTAAAAATCAATGTTAGTTTATTTGTTTGTCCTCGATGTTCTCGAAAATCACTGGACCGGTTTCGCTGAAAATAGTACTAATAGTTTGTTTTTATTATTGCCGGGAAGGTTTAGAAAGTAGTTTGAATGAAATCCAATATCTGAAACTGTTGCTATAACGGCTTTAAAAATATGTATATTCATATAGGTGTGCAAACGCCCTTCTGAATATGTAACTTTTATTAAAGTAGAATTTATAAATCGTTGTTTAAAAGCGAATAAAAGATCATCTCATCAAAACACCTTGTTATGTTGGTACCATTGCATTTGGGGACATATGACGTCACGTGCGCATTCTGCGTTTAGATTAGTATAGACATTTTTATTGTGTATTTTAAACATGTATTTTTTATTTTTGTGTTAGCGAAATTTAAACCTAATTTGGGTGACTTTAATCTCCATGATAATTGTTTAAATTAAAGTATTCACGAGCAAACCAATTATCAATGCGGATATTATGATAATGTTAATGCTCAATACTATTATTACTCGTTGAGTTAAAGATTCTAAAAATGTACATAATTTTATTACTTATTTTTAGTTTTGGTTTACTGTGAATAGGAAATAAAATTATGTGCGGTAAAGTTCATTGTTGTTTTGAAATTTGACATTCTAACCTCAAAACTGATCAAAACCGACTTGGAGCGTTTTGGCGGTCTTTGAAAAATTGAAACTTTGAAAATTATTTTATCTATGAAAACTTTAGAAAAAAAACGTTATAAAATTTGGACTGAAGTTCCTTATTCGGAGCGAAGCGTAAAACGCATCTCTTCAGAAAGTCATATCCATGAATGGTACAGTCGCAAACCCAATTAAAATTATTTTAAATGATAAACTAATGTTTTTATAAGACAAGATTTTTTATGCATAGCACAAATATGGTAACAAATTATTATAAGCAATAATTATTAATTTATAAAATAAAACAATAACTTTGTTTTACATCACTTTTATTTATACTTTAGCCGACCGGGTTAATCAATTGTTTATTAATCCATTGTATTAATCCATAACACATGTGCATCTTAGTTCATAGTTTAGTTGTATACTGCCCTGAAGAAGCTACGGTAGTAGCGAAACCCGGTCGGCTAAAGTATAAATAAAAGTGATGTAAAACAAAGTTATTGTTTTATTTTATAAATTATAATGTCACATCACCAAGTTACCGCTTCATATGAAAAAAAATAATTATTAACCTGAAAAAGCCACCTAGTGAGAGAGTTAGTACTTACAGTGCCTTTCCCACAAAAATAAAGATGGTTGTTTCCAGTAAGAAAAAATGTAATAAGCAATGATTGTAGTCTGAAGAACTAGTACATGTTGACTAATTTGGCGGGTAATGAATAACCTGCCGTAGCTCAGTGGTAGAGAACTTGTCCGGTAAACAAAAGGTCGCGGGTTCGTGTCCCGTCGGCAGCATGTATTTTTTCTCGGAAGATTATTCAATTTGTATGATTTTTCAGGTTAATAATTATTGCTTATAATAATTTGTTACCAATTTGAATAGCGACGCTACTCGGTTAGTACCCTCCTAAAGTGATTTATAGAAAAATTTTAAAATTTTAATTGTCCACGACATTACAGATAACTATATATATATATTGATTTGTAAACAAAAATAATTATTATTTTACATAATTTCATTTAAACGCGAATAATTTTTTTTATCTTTTTACGATCATTTTTCAAATCTTTTCTCCAGTCCCAAATTCGAACGAAAATTCATAAATATAAAAAAAAAATACCAACTCTTCTTTTGCCACTATACTTCTAATAAACAATGTAATATCAATAACATATAAGATTAAAATAGTAACTGCAATATTAAACAATGTGCAGTGTTTTCTAATATTGTATCCAGATCGGAAGATACTCTCAGTATCGCCCTGGTGAAAGACCACCGTTCAGAATTTTAGCCGTGTTTGATGACCAGATCTGAATATTTCCTATTTCCTTACCTTCCTCTTCTCCTTCTCCTTCCCCTCCCCAATACGGTCTGCCTCACAATATTCCCCAATTGCAATTGTAGTGGTTCAATTTTAGAATAATGGGTAAAATAAAAGGTACATTAAATAATGACAACTATTTAGATCGCGGTCTGCTAAGTTGTGTGATGAATATTTTTTGTCCACCTCAATATTTGTACTGGACAATATTGCCTGTTCGTCACGACAGCGAATTAATTCTAAAAATTGCACGTAGGCCAACGAAACGTTAACCTTATTTATATTCACGGGTAGTGGGTAGGCTACTGTGGGTAGCGGCGGCACCTGATTGAATAAGTAAACAATATTAAGGTTAAGTCACTGCCTACCACTAGAACTGTGGAGAAATGGCCTGCTACTGATTCGAGAAAGATTACATAGTTATAAACAATGCAAAAGAAGCGATATGTTTTCTTCTAAAGCATTGTGGAAGGGTTAATATTCAGAGGCAGGATACATAAAGTTAAAATGCCACGAAGAAAGCTTTTGGCTGGAGAAAATAAATTCTCCTGCTTAGCTTTTTCAGATTTGAATTAAAACTTTCGGTGATAAAATACATTTGGCGCTTGATAATATCTTGCAGAATTATTTGAAAATTTTGAATGTAGTTTTTTTTAATAATTTAGAAGTTATTGCTACTTTCGTTTGAAAGACCATAAGGCACTGTATTAAAAAAATACAGGATTTTGAATGATTAAAAATAAAATAAAAACAATAAAAACGTACCTTCAAAATAAATTCGAGAGAAAATTTTTCGGCCGAAATTAAACACTAAAATCATTTTTCCAAATATAAAAATGGCTATCGTCAAATTCAATGAAAAAAATTGTCCGCAAAGAGCCAGTTTTGGTAAAAATTGGAAAACGAAAATCGCAAATTTTTATTTGCTCTAGACAGGGGGGAAAATTTTCTGAAATCCATGTTTTAAAATATACATACGGTACCAAAGGATCATCAATCTTCTCCAACTCTCTTTATTGTCCTTACAACACTTTTTGTTTTTGCAACCATGCCCATTACCTATATTTTTACCGACTTTTATTATTCTACACTCAATTCATCTGATATATATAGGTAGCAACCCCTTTCTTCTGCGGTCTTTGAGATAGCAATTATTTGGAGTTCATGATTTTTGTTTCAATTGCTCGGGACTATGAACAAATTCAGTGATGAGAAGGACATAAAAAATTTGGGTATCCTGTAGAATCAG
Source organism: Halesus radiatus (assembly GCA_022606495.2). Lineage (NCBI taxonomy): Eukaryota > Metazoa > Arthropoda > Insecta > Trichoptera > Limnephilidae > Halesus > Halesus radiatus. The sequence goes on from JAHDVE020004341.1 coordinate 19,084, forward strand.
ATCATATTTTGCAACTAACTGATGAATTACGTGGTTAGACCATTAAAAGCTTCGAATCTGCGTCCAAATGTCGCGGTTTCAAAACCCGACAAAATACAAATAAAATCCTGTGTTTATATGCAATTACAAGTAGATTCAAGTAGGTATTTGTCGGCCTCCATGGTCGAGGGGTAAGGCTCTCGACTAAGAACCCGAAGGTCGCTTGTTCAAATCCCGGCATGTGCAAGGAAATTTTATTTAATTAATTTGTGTTGTTTCACAATTAATTAATTTAAAAATAATATATAGTATATTTGCGCACGTTCAAGAGTGGAAGATATTAGCCGTGTTTGGTGACCAGATCTGAATAGTCAGGTATTTCCCCACCTTCCTCTTCCCTTTCTCCTTCCCCTAACCAATACCTTCAGTCTCACAACATTCCCCAATTGGGGATGCCATAGTCTCACTGGTTCCAGACGGTTGGGAGCAGTTGGGACTCTTGTGGGGCATTCATGTAAAATAAAAAAGGTATACAGTGTCACTATAGGAAATTTCCGACATTTCTCAAATTCTCAGAACTTCAGATCAGATCTTCTCTAAGCAATCATGTCACGTCTATTCACTTTCCGTGGAACACGCGATTCTACAAATAATGTCGAGTTACTTAACTCTGTCTAACAGATAATCATTGTAATTAGCAGGTGGTTGCAAGTAACAACCACTACATATATTGTATTTATGTACCTATTGGCATTTTTTCCTCCATCGACCAGGCTTTCTTCTTGTCATGCCAGTATACAAGATTCCCCGAATTGGCAAGTTTGTGAGGGGGGAAGAAAAAGAACGGGCAAGAGGAAAAGAAAGGCTAAAATAAATAGGTATTCACATTTTGATCGTTGAAATTTTTTCTGAATAATTAATTTTGTTGAACTTGGTGTTATTTTGACAAAATGTTGATAATTGCGTTACTTGTTCAGCGCTATGAGCAACACAGAAGGGCCCCTAGCACAAGATTACGGATTTATCGACAATATTGCTAATGTGTCATCGTTATCGACTGCGTGTACAGATCGCCAATGAACAAACAACAGTTCTCGTTGACTAAATACGCTTTTTTGTTTGTTTGTAAATCAAGTTAAAAAACGTTTCATAGCTAAGGGACGCTATCTAATCAGAATGATTCTGAGAGATACATATGTAAATACTGCCTACCATTGATTGATTACTAGTATCTGTACACTTTTTTTAATAAAACAAAAACTTAGGATGGTGTTTTCAACCCTCTGTTCTACCAGCCTGCCTTCTAACTGGTAATCCAACTGCGTGCATTACTGATTCAGTCCACGCCGTAATTCCACGCGCATGCTCAGTCGGTATGGCAGTCGCCTGACGCGCAGTTTCCTGTTGACCCCGCCACGGCGGATCAGAAGAACATAGAAGAAGGAGTCGAAGAAGAAGAAGACGTAGAAGGGGAAGAAGAAGGGGCATTTGAGTAGGTACCACTGCCCACCTACCTGAGCCACGACAAAGCCTGACGGGCATACTAATTTTGATTGACAAACCTAAGACAGTACTGACGGTTTGGTCAAGTGTAATTTAGAAAGCAGCGTAAAATACGAGGAAGTAATGATTACATAGTTGTTACTTGTAGCCTTTACTGCATAAAAAAAAGTATTTTATTGTATTTAGGCAGTGCTTGAACTTAACAGGAATAAGCAGGAACGGTGTTCCGGTTTACAAAATCCCTTCCCCTTATTATTCTTAAAATCATTATATAACCGTGCGATAGTCTTCATAAAACTTGTTCTTAATGCCGTATTTTGAATATTTTGATATCGAAACATATATTAAAACTAGTGGAGAGGGTAGGGGTAGGGGTAGGGGTAGGGGTAGGGATGGGGAAAACCAAAACATTCATTACCCCGGGCAACGCCGGGTACTTCAGCAAGTTCTGTATGATATTATATTGAAGTAACACAGTCATGTATTTTTATTACTATTCACATATAGTGTTAATGGACGAAGTCCGTTATACCTACAAAATAAATTTTTTTTGAGGATTCTACACCCTAACGTAGAAGAAGAATAAAATCTAACGTTGCTGTTGGTTAGTCAAATCCATAGATGATATTTGAGCACTGCATATCTATTTTGCATTTTCATGCCTTGCACGTTTTATTATTTCAATAATATTTATTGAACCGTTCTGTAGGCATTTGAAAAAGTTTATTAAACTTCTCAATTAACATGTAACTCCTCCCAGAAAATAAATCCACACGTAAGTCAAGTATCTTAATAACTTCTTACTTTACGATGGTTGTCTTTCCCAAGTGAGGACAGGGACCGTGCAATGTTACGTGTCCTCAAAACTGTTTAGCAGTTCACAATAATCAGTTTTATTTTGGAATAACTCCGTGATTGTAGTTACTATTCACGGGGTGCCATCTATCGAATCCCGCTAAAACCTGATTCAATTTATATTCCGATAACAGCGGCGCGGATATAAAGTTTTTAATCATAGACTGTTAATATGGCGAGGCTCAATTCGTCCACGTTCTAATTCTAACACATGTAGAGCGCGTGTTAACACGGGTGGTACGAAGCCACGTTTCCCCGGCACGTTAACGGGTTAGCACGTAGAACGCGGGTACGAATAATACCACGTGGTACATACCACGCACGTACCTACAGCACGAATCGTACAGACGCACGCACGCGTGTATGAATTTCGAATCCTAGCGGAATTATTTTATTTTGTATTAATATGGATTCATTAATATTTTACGAACGGATTAAGGTAAGTAGGCAGCGATGTAATTTACGCATGGGAAAAAAACGGGCAAAGGAAACTAACGCCGATTCTGTGTACACATATTATATAATTATACGTAGAATTTATAAAAGTGAAAAAAAAACCGTCTCATCAAAATACCCTGTTCTGTTGGTACCATTGCATTCTCGACATCCGACGTTACGGGCCTCGACTGTGCGTATTCTGGTTGTGGATTTGTATGGAAATTTAATTTGTCGATTTTGACTTGTGTGTTTAAGTATGTATTTTTAGGGGTAGGGGTAGGGGTAGGGGTAGGGGTAAGAGTAGGAGTAGGGGAAGAGGTAGGGGTAAGGGTAACGCATCACAACCTCAAAACGTTTCTCAAAACCAATCATAAACCCGGGCAACGCCGGGTACTTCGGCTAGTACACTATATTTAGATAATGTATTTGGAAAAGCCCTCAAAATATCGTAATCATAATTTATTTTCCAGACCACAATTTGAAAACACGACATTTTAGTTCAGAGCTACGGAAGTCGCCGCTATTCTGCGGAGGTCGTTAATAATCCTTTTTTTTATTTCCTGAAGGTTTGTGGCAGATCTGTGAAAGCCTTCTGCAGGGTAGGGAGGGTATTCAAAACACAGCAAAGTGCGAATTTAATCGGTAAATGAGCGTTGAACCCACAGGTTCCGGACCGTGACACTATTGTGTGGTGTTAAAAAATCTTAGCTTGTCATACTTATATAACATTACTTATGCTTCGCTACCTCTATTTTATATTGTAAAAAACCCGGGTAAGAGAAGATCCCTTTTTAATAAAATCGGAAAAAATCTTGTTTCTCCCATCCACATAAGTTTCCTATTATGACATCAACTTTTCAGGGACCATGACTTTATGGTTTCGCTACCGAATTAAACTGACAATTTATATTCTATCTCTGCTGGCGGTCCGGGGTCTATAAATTCACACATCATTTTCATTTTAATCTCCCTTAGAGCGATGACAAAAAACCTACCCTTAAACTGAATCTCCTTCCGTGAATTGCATTGAAAAAATCACGGAGATGCCAACCGTCCGAGAAGTGAACTAATCTACAAACCTGGTTTTTAAAAGCTGGCTTGACTGTTGATATCAATTTTATATTTCGCAGTTTTGTGATAGTTCGCTGTGCACTAAATAACCTAGCCTAATAATATACTAATTACTTGAGTCTGGCGATATCAAGTGTCAGAATAACAGAAGAATATTATGATACGAGTTATAAATGTGAATGAAACAGGAAATACGTGCCGAGACAGAGTTGTATGGCGGTCTCTACGGTTTTTCTACGGTTTTTCCGGTTCTCTCTGCCTACGGCGTGATGGTTAGATATTTAGTTAATTAGACAATACATTGTTAAGCCTCTAATATACAGAAAAATCATTTGCATACTGAGTCTGTTTTACACGTATTTTAATGGAGTGTATTCGGAGGAATAAGCAGCTTTATTTCCCTGCGCCCCATAATATTAGAGAGGTACTCGGAAGAAAATAACGGGACACTCGTTCTCAATAAAATTGATGTTAGCAGTAAGAGAATAAATCTATTTCATAAAAAAAATTATATAAACATTTAATAATTACTTTCATAATAAACTTATTCTTTTATCAATACATATTTTTTTAATTTGATTATTCATCCAGCTGGGTTTTACATAGATTTTTAGAAGAGAATATTTTTTATTTTATTTTTTTATTTGGGATTTCATATAGTTATAAGATATATACATTTTTACAAATCATGTTATTACATTGTTACATTAACCAGTGAAGTTACCGCTATATAATAAGAGCCATCGAAAATTAAAACTACATAGAGTGTTTAAGCCATAAAGTAATGGTGTCATTTTTATTTAAACCTTTAACAGAAACATAAAATAGAAAACTAATACAATATTATAATTAATATAAAAATTAATTACAGCATTAGGATAGGTGGTTTTGTAGGTGTTTCAGAAAAAAATGTTACATTTTGTCGTTTGTTCCTCGTCGGTACATGTAATTTAACAGTGGCGACGATGGCAGGGCTGTCGATTGGGTGGTGGTTAATGACTCTATATATATAACACAGGTAGATCAGAAATATTTCTCCTGTCAGACAGCGTAATTAGGCGGGATCGGTTCATCAAACGTACATATTTAATATTTCCAATGAGAATTTTGACCTTTAAATTTACATACCTAAGAAATTTGTGGTGAATTCTGTTCTTTATACAAAGAAGATCAAGTAGGTGAATAATATTCCACTTGACTTCTAACTATTGAAGTGTAGAGCGTTTTTATACAATCTAACGACTTAAATCAATTAAAGTTCGGCAAATATTATATATTTAGCAATATATTACCTATGTTTCCGTAAATTGGAAACAATTCTGATCCATTTCACAGACTTAAGACAGTTGTCGACATCTCATTGGCAGGGAATTAAAAAAAGGTTTATTTTATAATCCTTCGCTAAATCTAAAAGATAAGTAAACTAATTTAGAGGTATTTTTTTTAATTTGTGATTTTTTCTGCTATTTTAAAGCAACCTTGAAGTGAATAATACAACAAAAGTTATTATTATTTGACTCCGAACTAGCTTAGATAATACTATTTCCTTTAACTACTACGTTCTTAGAAGATTTTTTAAATTTTATCTTTTATGAACATTTAAACAATTTCAGAGAAACCGTGCCTAAACACCGTGCCCATAATTTGTAACAATAAACATGCACCCGATACGACATTTTTGGTTGATTTACCGCACACTCGCACGGGGACCGTACACAGTATTATACAGTGCAGACAGCTTGCCTTTAGTCCTTGGGCTCGCTTGACATATCACTTCATTCCAGGGGTGGGTACGGGTATTTATTTACGTGTATACGTCTTCCGCAGTACCGGTGCCAGGCATACAGCGGTCTGTGCAGAAGCTGTCGCAGGCTTTCCTGTTTTGGGCATGTTATTTGGATCAGTGCCTTCATATGAGAGGTGTAACAACTTTGTGAAACGAATCTTCTTTACTTTTTAAATAAAGAATCGAATGCGACTACACAGTGTCCAAATGATCTCTATGTAGCGTCTTTTTTTTGATAAAATCAAACTTTATATCTTTCTTAAATTAGGTAGCCTTTTCACGCGTATGTTTGCTTTAATCGATCTGCAATTTTTCGGAGCATAATTCAGTCATTTATTTTGCATAGTCTCCATAAAACAACTGTGCACTTATATATTTCAGAGATTAAAATACATTACAATAAATGAAATATGGTAAAAAATATACACGGACAAGTATTAGGAATAACAAATAGTACAAGTAAGTAAACATTTGAATATTAATGATTTAAACAAAACTGAAGATGATAATTTGAATCAAGCATGCAAGAAGAGATAGGTTGATAGGAAAAGTATAAAAGGTCATGGGGGCAGTTTTATAACTATTTTGTGACATGGGTTAAAAGTGCAAAACTTTCTTCAAGTGATATTGAAAATGGCAACGGTCAATACAGCATCGTTGAGCAATTGAGTCGCTCTGCTGATTGGCGTGTTCTGGTAAATAGAAGTTCTCGCTTTCGGAGCATAAAATAGTGGATAGGATCTCCCACGAGTATGCTTGTTGGGAACGTATAAGTTTACCTCTTTCAACATAGGTGGATTACATATGGTTCCAGAGATTAACTTTAAAAAAATGTTCACCTAAACATATTTTTGGCATGCTTATAAGGTGTTTAAATCAAGATATCGCAATAACGTCATCTATGGATCTCATTTATACTATTTTCCAATAACGATATCGATTAAATCAGTAAGTGCAGGCGAAGAGACCGTCTTCAAGAGGCCACCCTTGTTTTGGCCGCCCGTGTGCGTCGCACATATTATACAAAAGGATACTGCCCCGATTCTTCTACTTACAAGCATATGATATTCCCTTGTTGTCTCTCCAGGTGTAAAGACGTGTAACGCTTGTTAAACTACCGGATAATGAAGGTTTTGGATTTTTTTACGCCTTATTTATTATTTGTCGTGAAGCCCTTTAAGTGAAGTGGCAACTGCGCCTACCAAGTAAACTGTAAACTGTTATTTATTGGGGTTACACAACACATATTTTAGGTAGTAAAGATTTCTGGTGAAATGGATTATGTGATCGTGGACTGAATGAATTAATCGACACTATTATTACCTACTCAGGGTCTTCATATCGTACCTACTCATAGAAGCTATATACTGTTTTGAAGGCTCGCGTGTTAATAGGATCTTGAGGAATAATAACTTGGTGGTAACATCGTGTGATGCCGCTTGTATCAAAGTATGAAAATTACCGAGAAAATTATTTCGCAATATTTAGAATGAAGACCGAATGGCAGTGGCTGGGCCTACCATTCATTTTTCCAGATTTCTGAAATTATTCCAGAAATTAAAAAAAAAATCTTATTTCATGATCGCTCTACCGTAAGAAATTGCTTCTGCTTGGCACATGTATAATTTTTATTTAAAAAAAATTTAGAGCGTTCTATCATTCATAAGTTATAGTGTGATGAATAATGATAATCAACACCTAATATGCTATAGTTTACCCTTGGTCAAGGAGCAATGCATGCCACTGATGAATGGTGACCGTAAAATTCAACACACGTGTGAATCGGCACCCCTTTTATAAGTGATATAACGTCATTAAAAGTACGAAAAAAGAGACGGAAAATTAATATTTTTATTGATTCATAAAAGCAAATAAATAGAAAACGAAAAATGGTTAGATTCGGTTTTTTATTGTACTTTTAATAATTTTATACCACTAAATAGTATGCTGATCCATACTTGTATTGAATTGTCACAAAACCGACTGAATAATAATAATTGGACCATTTCTATATCGCCGCTTTTGTGAGAAATCACCTGGGCGCTGTACAAATATTACTTCCTATTCTTATATTATTCTTATATTACGTCTATTCTACGAATTTATTGCAGTAGAAATGAAATGGTACATGTATATGCACGTTCAAATTTTGTGTGACCAAATTGTGAATGAAGAAAACCGAAAATAATACATAGCTGAAGAATTTAAAGACGTTTAGATGGACTGAACATGTAGAGCAGATGAACGGAGGAAGGAGAACATATATTTGATTCCCAGGTGAATGAAAGCAGAAGTCAGGGGGATATCAGAATCTCAGGAAGACATAGCACAGCCAATTGTACAAATACTATAGCCATGTCGTATTTAGAGTTCTTTTTCTTCGTATGATGGACGAGAGTTGATGGAGGTCATAGTGAGATGCTGAGGTTATTCAGCCAGTCGAAGGCATCGGTAGTTACTTCGTTTAGCACAGATGTACCACGGGAAACCTGGCCAAGGGGACATTATTGTAGGATACGTTCTGTTGTTTGAATATGTCCACATTCAGATAATTCGGAAACGTTTAGGCCACATGTATGCATCATATGCGCACAACGTCTCTGACTGCACCGGATGCGGTTTAATGAGGTCCACGACTTCCGAGGGTAAGAGAACCCTGGCATTTTAACAGTTCTTAGAATCTACAACAAGGTTCTGATTCTTCACGTCCGAGGTCTGCCACTGAGTTTGCCACGACTCTTCAGAGGAGTATCGTGATTGAATTTAGAGTATAACAGAAGATAATATAGTAGAGTTTATCTCAGGATAGGGTTGTTTGGCGTTCCATCCTCTCTACTATCTATGAATCTAAAATCTATGGTATGCTGGGTATATTCGGTAGGTAAAGCATATCTATCTATATATTAATTTATATATACCTGGTTCAAAATCTTCGAAAAAGCATGAGATCGGTTCTTTAATATAACTATGCATTTTGCTAAACGAACAGTGGTTACCTTAACCTCAATATTGCATGGTAATTTTTCAGAAGGTAATGATAAATTAAAAAGAGATGCCAGAGAGACAACAAGGATAGTGTAAAGTTGTGAAGGACTCCCCGGGAGGACCAACAAAGGGAAGCGTGCCTTATATCAGGCAGCTGTCATAATAAACCAAATTATGGCCTGTGACAAGTGAACCCAAATCCTTTATGGGAACGTTGTGAAACAGGGGAGCGCCTGGAAGTTTTAAAAATATTATGATCATTCTTTTCCAATCTCTCTTATGTTTATAATTAGTTGGATCTCTGAGGATACTAAAAAATTGAAGATGTTCAATATAAGGTATTTAGTGAAAATTGTTTACGAATTATAAGATGGTAATCGATAGAATAATGCGTTTACGTAGGGGTAGCAGAGCTTTATTTTACGTAGGGGTAGCAGACCTTTATTTTAGATGTTTAATACAGAAAATATTTTACAGCAATAAAACTTTGATCTAACTGGGAAGTTCCCGTTTTAGGACAGTTAAATTGATAAGCTTTATTTGTATTAGACAATATATATGAAAAAATAAACACAGTACAATAGAAAAAAATAGTATATATACTCGTATATATATTATACTAGTATATAACAGTTAATTTAATTAATGCGAGAAGTTGATAAACAAACTACATTAGAAAAAAATAGTATAGATATATTACGTAATTTTCCTGTAGTAATATTTTGACATAATTACAAAAACTTACTTAAAAATTATCGGAACAAAAAAACTTAACTTAATTTATAATCCATACACAAAACCGTGTACAATGTGACCTTAGAACGGGATTCCACAGTAACGTCACATTTTTTTGCGACTTTTGTAAAAATAAACATTTAATTTAATTTATGCGTGAAGTTAGATGGGTAATGGTTTTTCTATTTAAAGAAAGTATTTAATTTTAAGTATCAAATACTTAAACATTCATGTGGTGTTTGTAATTAAACAAGGTAAAAAAATGTAGGCCTCTTATATCTCAACAAACGACATTTTAAAATAGCTCCCTTTTGGTTATATACAGTGCACAGTACAAGTACATAAACACATGTATACATACATAACGCATACGTACACATACATTCGCATATATATATCTGAATGCAAAGGAGGTTAATATAACTAACTAACTAACTAACTAACCATCACGCCGTTTCCCCGCAGGGGTAGGCAGAGAGGACGGACCGCCAAACAACTCGATCTTGGCATACACTTCTTGCTTCATCCACATTCATACAACGCCTCATACATTCTCTTCTGTTATTCCGACTTCTGACATGGCCCGACTCGAGTATTTGATTCACTTGATCGTGCCATGTCTTCCTCGGGCGTCCCCGGCTTCTTCTTCCATTCACATTCGCGTCATATATTCACCTTACACTCCTTTCTTCGTTCATTCGCTCTACATGCCCAAACCATCTAAGCGTCCCTTTCTTAATCTTGCTCACTACGCTTACATCAGCCTTGCATTCTTTACGAATCTCAACATTTTTCACATGATCATACATGGTTTTACCACACATTCGTCTCAGAGATCTCATTTCTACAGCATTCAGTCTACATCAGCCTTGCATTCTTTACGAATCTCAACATTTTTCACACGATCATATATGGTTTTACCACACATTCGTCTCAGAGATCTCATTTCTACAGCATTCAGTCTACTTGGATAGGTTAATATTAAACACATAAAGTGGACTTGAGTAAGTAAAATACAAATAAAAATAAAATAATGTAACCTACATTAAAATTTAATAAAATTAATTATAATAAATTTAGCTGATTTTAATTTTTTTCGGTTTATGGCTAATATTTAAGGTTAAATTTTAGATTTTTTAATTTTTTTACAACATTTTGACCTACCGTACTAACGTTTAAAAAAATTATATCATAAAGGCGGCGACACACATCAGAAAATGTATCAGTTACATTATCGTTAACTCAACGTTTTTATTCTTTTGTTGGGATTGAGAGTGCAATATGTGGGACCTATCCGGGCCCAGGTAGATTTTTTGAACCGTAAAGCTCGAATTGTAAAGATATTTTGATGCCTTTCCAAGAGAGTTTTGTATATATTTTTAATAGGAACACGTTTTTTTTTATAAAAGTGTTGCGTGATTCGACCCTAAGATTTTTATGAGGATATCATAACACATGATGAAGTGAATAAAATGTCAAAAATTGGGGCGGTTCAAAAATATTTATTTATTTACGCCCGAATTGGGCTTTACACATTAGTGGTGGGCGAAGCGGCTCGGTTTAGTGAGCCGGATCACTTAATCAGCTCTCTGTAAAGACAATCTACATGAAAACTGTACGAAAAAAGTATCGTCTAAGAGCGTCTTAAGGACGTCTTTAGAGGAGTATGGGAGAGGGCATGGTGCGGGGGGACGCGAACCGTCGTTCAATCGAGCTGGATCACCGAACCGGTACACTACAAAGAGCTGATTTAGTGATCCGGCTCACATTCACATTCAACATATTTTTATCAGTACTACGATTCCGAAGGTCGCGGGTTCAAATCCCGGCGTGCGCAAGTAAATTTCATTTAATTAATTTGTGTTGTTTCACAATTAATTAATTAAAAATAATATATGGTATATTTGTGCACGTTCCACAGTGGAAGATACTCTCAGTATCGCTCTGGTGAAAGACCACCATTCAGAATTGAAATGTTGCTTGAAATGGCTTTTAGCATTTTAATATTCCCCAATTGGGGATGCCATAATCTCATTGGGAGCAGTTGGGACTCTTGTGCGGTATTCATATAAAAAATATATAAAAAAAATATTTAAAAGTCCATAATTCTTATTTCAGGGGGAAGATATTACAGTCAATTTATGCCACCGTTCTTACAATAGTGTAGGCAGTGTAATGGTCAACTTGTTGCCTTCTAAGCAATTGATCGGCGTTCGATTCTCAACCATGGCAATATATGTATATAAATATATTTTTTATTCCATTATTTTTTACGTAATAAATAAAATATCATCACTCCGCTAATTTAAAAAACATATGCAAGTTTTAGTGTTTTATTTTGAACTACCCATGAGAATTGGTGGCAGTTTTTTTCAGAGTCAATTACTTATATCTTCTTCTTTATTTATTCATCATCCTCGGGTTATTGCGTCTTATGGTTTTTGTTGTGTTTTTCGCTTTAATTTGATGGACACAAAAGATAAACCACTTTTGGACAGTGGTTCATGCATGGTTCATGGTTGCACCATAAAGCCACCGTTTTATTGCCAGAATTATATCATTTCTCCATTTTTTTTGTCTAGAGTCTGATTTAAATCGTTGATTAGCGCCGGGGT
>JAHDVE020004342.1:0-215878 GCA_022606495.2 Halesus radiatus
GAGGAAAGATAAAAGTAAACTGATTGCTGTAGAAATGAGATTTCTGAGGCGAATGTGTGGTAAAACCATTTATGTTTGTGTGAAAAATATTGAGATTCGTGAAGAATACAAGGCTGATGTAATCGTAATGAGTAAGATTAAGAAAGGGACGCCTAGGTGTTTTGGGCATGTAAAGCGAATGAATGAGGAAAGGAGTGTAAGAAGAATATATGACGCAAATTTGAATGGAAGAAGAAGCCGGGGACGCTCGAGGAAGACATGGCACGATCAAGTGAATCAAATAATTGAGTCGGGCCATGTCTGAAGTCGGAATAATAGAAGAGAATGAATGAGACGATGTATGAATGTGAATGAAGCAAGAAGTGTATGCCAAGATCGAGTTGTTTGACGGTCCGTCCTTTCTGACTACCCCTGCGGGGAAACGGCGTGATGGTTGGTTAGTAGTTAGTTATTTCACTACAATCGCAGTTTTAAATTTGGGCAGCGAGCAAATGATTTTTTTTTTGAAATAGTGATCGGTGACAATTGTTTAATGAAGATTTTTTACAAGTAATAACAAAATGTCGGAGACCTTGGTGTTGCCATAGTAATTTGTAACATTAGTTTATAGTTGGAAAATAATAAATATCTACCTTATTCTGCCAAGATATAGAATATGTAATTATATGTCTCCCTGGAGAAATACTATTTATAAGTAAGTACTATTCCGTAAACAATTTATTTTTTAAAGCATCCAATTCAATGGCCAGCTTTACGAAATTAAATCAGTTTCTTAATATTTTGTCATTGCCTGAATAAAACTTCGATTTATTTTATTATCAGATTAATATAAAGGACACGAAAGCTCGATGCGGCCCACCCCTGGAAATGTTCACCGCACTTGTCCTAAAAGCTTAGGCTCATTGAGACCGTGACAGCCGCAAAAAGAAAAGGCCCGAATCAATGAGGAGTTTTTTCTTCCCGGCAGAAGGTTCTGGGTCCTTGAGGCGCGGGCAAATTGGCTGTTATATCGGTAGTGGTAGGTCCCCGCAAGTACAAAAAGCTTTTCATTCCGACACCTGATTGGGAGGGCTGCAGCGGACGGCTTTACGATCCCCGCCCCCACCCCGCCTATCAATATTGCATAATAGACAAATAAACTACAATCTATGAGTGGGGGTGTCTCTTTTACTAGCACTATTGTCTATTGTCGTGTTTTTTTAGATGACTTTCGCAGCCTTTCACGTTTATTTTTAAACTTTCCGTGGATTTAATTTGCCTCCGTCCCTTATATACTTACACTACTCAATTGACTTCAAATACGTATCATTTAGTGGATGCTTTTTGATATACATTTATTTATTTATAAATGAATTAAAAATTACTTTGTATTCACCACTTTATTAATATATCCATATCAACATGTTTCGAAAGCGATGCTTTCTGCATCATGAATATTTAGAATACTAACAAATAATAATGTCAAGTATAGACAAATAATAAAGATAGAACACAATAGTGCAAGAATAGACAAATTATAAACATAAATAAAAATTTATTAAAATAGGTAAGTAATTAATCAAATATGTTAATAAAAAATTATTGTGAAACATTGAATAAAAAATTTATACATGAAATTAAAAAAGAAATTATCTTTATTATTATTATTATTAATATGAAAATAAATTAAGGATATAGCTATTTAAATATATATTTGATTACTAATTATATTTAATTCACTGTTAATGCTTTTTCTGATTTTTTAAATTTATGTGTACCAGCAATAAATTATATCTTCTTTGATTATTCCACTTTTCTCGTTTTTTTCTCCAACTCATTTATGACAAAACTGTCTTATTAAGTTGCACCGTTTAATTGTTTTTGTTTTTGTTTTTTTTTATGTTATACCCTCATAAGAGCGTCCCTTTCCATATGGAGCAAACACAAAGAAACTGTATCGCCACCCGGTTGGGCAACGTTTTGAGGCGAATTAGTGAGAGGGCTGTAGGAAGGGATTCGTTAATGCGGGTCTTGAAGAACCCCGAATTAAATGTAGGAGGAAAGACAGATTCCGGTAGCTCCTTCCACATACGAGCCGATTTAAATAAAAACGAGTCTCCAAAACGACCCGTTCTCATGAAGCCACATCAACTGTGAACGGATGTTCCACTCGTGCCCGTCGAGTTTCACCCACGTGCACCGGCGTGAAGTGGATCAACGCTGTTAGCCCGTCAATGCCAGGCTCCATTAAAATATCTGTAGAACAGACTCAGCATACTTACATTGCGTCTGTGCATTAAAGATGACTGTCGGTCTATTAACAACGGATTGTCAATCACACGAACCGCCCTCCTTTGCACAGAATCAAGCAGGTTTTTCAAGTATTTAGAAGCTCCAGCTCAGAAGTGACTTCCGAATTCAACCGTTGGATGTTGGGTGGGTGCTCCCATCAATTTGTACTAGACAGTTATTGACCTCTATTTTGCTGAGATCAGATACAAAGTTTTTGAGACGTTGAAGTTGACCAGGCTAGCCGTACCTCAGGCACGACCCATCTCGAGTAGGTGGTCAACTTTTATTCTCAAAGCTTCTCGGGGCATTCTGACGTTATCTTTGGAAGGAGGCTTGTCGATAAGAAAACATCGTGGATGGTGCTGTTATTGGCGTAACGGTGTATTGGTGCACATCCAACGAGATCGTTTATATGCAACAAAAATAGCGTCGGTAACAGCACAGATCCTTGAGGCACACTATACCAAAAATTCTGCGATTTAGAAAATAATCCCTCCCTAATACACGAATTAGGTATTAATTATTGAAACAATATCAATAACACTCAAACATTGAAATAGGAAAACACACATAAAAAAATTATATGGCACCTGCGCTTGTACCCGAATCAACCGCATGACCGGGAGACCGTAATTACACCACGCCACGCCTTGTCCAATCAGAGGCTATTTCTCCGTTACATTTTATTATTTGAAAAGTATCTATATGTATTGTGGTTAACAAATATGATGTTCTCCTTGACATCTGCTGTATTGACGGTATTTTGCTCTTTCTTAAGTTGTATTTTAAACAAATATGATGGTCTCCTTGATTGCATATCTTTAAAATTATTTAAGTTCTATTATCATATTAGGAGATTATTCTTACCGTAACAAAACTGTACTAATATTTTTGCATCACTTAACTTGTGTGATACTTGCTGATATTTATGTATTTTTTATTATATTATTTAATCGCTATTATTTAATTTAAGGCTGTTATCACTATAACAAAACTGTTCTACTGTTTGCATATATATATATTTTTAATTGTCTATATTATTCTATTATTGCGCTACTACTTATATGTTTATTTTTGTTAATTGTTGTATTATAATATATATAATATTGTTCAACTAAACTCCTGCTGACAAGCTACTTGCAGTAGCTCAGCGGGTACTCCCATTATATGAAAAATTGTGTTTTAAAATAAAAACAAAAATTACATTAGTGCTATTTAATACTCTTTTTCGATAAAGCCATCATTCTTTATTTTTGTTATCAAAGATTCAAACCAGAAATAAGCATTTTTAGATAGTGTCAATACGAGGGAGTATTAAAAATTATATGTAAAATCGTTTTTTTTATATCTTTGTAAAAGTCAATGATCACAATTTTGTTACAGTCTCATAATTTGCCACATTGCAACGAGGACGGAATTAAATATTATATCTTCCAGTTTAACCCGAGCAATATAAACCTTTTAATGTCTATGAAGAAATAAAAAAAAAGTCATAACTCTGCTGTCGTGTCCGCGGGTGATATGTCCCGCTAACGGACTGGCGTGGCACCCAGCCTGTACCCTGTAGCCGTGGCCTGTTGTGGGTTGTAAGACCCACCTTTGTGGCGGTCACACATAATAAATAACACTTATTACGTTTTTATTACACTCGACGGCAATGCCAAAACGCTTTGTCGGGGAAAATGCGGACAAAACAGTGTTTTGCTTACAACGCTTTGAATTCATGACATGAGACGCGGGGAGAACATATACTAGGTAAGCCGATTAGCTATACCAAGAAAGTTACATAAATTTAATAAAAACGATACGGAAAAGCGTTAAATCAATAAAATATACATTAAAATGTACCTGGTAGGACAAGACAATACCTACCATTTTATTGTGACAATTCAACTTCAGCATCGCAATATTATTCCCCTATGAGACGAATTCAAGATCTGGGGAACAAATACTTAGATGTTGTTGACATATTTGGCACAACAATGTTACAGTATAAGCATGCATTAGTACGGTTTTTTTCATCTAATATAGCTAGCTTATTTGAAACTATTTAACTCTGGATAAAAACGTCGAATTATGCTGTTTCTTTTTTTATATAATCTATTATAATACATGTGCACCGTTTCAATGTTATTTCTAAATATGCATGTAAATAAATAAATAATTCAAGGGGGAATAAATCAGCGGGCCCGAGTTCCTGAAGAATATTAATTATAAAAAACTTACAAAATTCAACTAATCAAAATTATTGTATAAATTTTTAAATTATTTATATGAATAACTTGTATAAAATTTATGAATATATTTTATGTAGATTTTCTTTAAGTAGTTAAATTTTAAAATTTAGTAAGATATTTGTATTCAAATTTTAAAATAATTTTTATTATTTTAAAAATTTGATTATCATTATTTTATTTCTTACAAATAAATTTATTATATAATTAAATATATTAAAAATTATGAAATCAAGAAATTTACTTTATCTGCGTTATATAATATCGACGTTAAATAGATTAACCCCTTCAAGCCAAAATTTTTTGAGATGGTTACTTTTCAGTTCATTTAGAATAATCTTCAAAGTAAAATAAATTTTTGTTCATTAAGGCATTTTTAATACGTATGCGTACAATTGTTTTAGGTTATTTCGAGAAAACCGTAGACAAAATTACTCCACCCTCAAATCTCTCATAATTATAAATAGATTTGTAATAGTTTGTTCAATTTATTTTAATAACTTATAGACAGTTCAATAAGATAATATTAACATATCTTAAATGGAACACGAAACCGAAAAAAAACACAGAAAATAAAAAATGTAACAGTCGCATCTGGGAATCGAACCCAGGACCTCTACCTTACCGGGACAATCGCTCTACCAACTGAGCTAATGAGACCAGTTCACTTTACGCTATCTTCATCGATATCATACCTCAACTTCAAGACTTGTCAATATTATCCTCAATTTTTTTTTCTAGAAAGAAAGACAAATATTTCCTGGTTACGAATAACCTGACAATATTTGAAAATCTCCAACTATCATCACAGTAAGCGGAAGATGTTGCTTGTGTTTTAATGGAGGACTTAGCCAGCCGAGGAATTGAACTCACGACGCCTGGGTGACACCCAAACGCGAAGCCAACTCAGCCACTGACCGGTCAAAAAAAAAAATTTATTCCCATATTATTGGCAGCTATCTTTATGATGCATACAATGTTCTACCCAAATATAATTGCAATCTAGATAGTGTCTCGGATATACCTATCCGATTTTTATTTATATGGGACAACCATTGACTTTTCCACAAGACATGTCAGCGAGATATTTAGGCTGTTGTCCCACCTCATTTACCGGCTACCCCTGTTTTTTTATCCCAATTAGGGGAGCCATCTCATAAAATTTGGAAAATAAGGATTGTGTTTCATGTACCGTAGCCAACATAGACCCACTTGATTTCGGAGACTGGTGGTAAATTCAGCAAACTTTAACACACAGGAAAATTCCAAGCCAGTTTCATTACATTGCATATCATGAAATTATGCGTATTAAACCTAGATACAATTATTTTATTGAAATTTGATTTGGTTATTTCTCCAGCTGCAATGACCAATCTAGATTATTTTATACCGCTGGCAAGTGTTTAGAAATGTATATTTTTTATTATCGTGTTTTATTATCCAGTTTACATCATCTTTTTATACAATATTCGAATAACTCCGGTTAATTGTGTTCTTTTATCTGCTTATAAAAATTAAATAGGAAGGCCGAACACCGATTTTAAAGAGGAAGCAGTTAAAAGAAAAAACTTTTCACCTTTGTGAAGGTGATAAAAAGGCAATAATTATTATTATCTAAACTTGTAAAAGAACAAAAAAAACTTAGGTCGTTAAAATGTAAAGTTCGTATAGAATCGTAATATTTTTTCACTAAGAATTTAAAAACAACACCAATTTTTTTAACGTTATTTCACATCTATTTTTTACCAAATTATTTTTTAGGCATTTGGTTTTTCTATCCGGCTTCGAAAATTTTTAAACTACCTTATTTTTTTTTTAGTGAAATCCAAAATATATTTTCTTTTACGGAATTCACGAAAAAAAATTGAAATTCTTTACCTTATTGAACACATGATCAATATTAATAGCATAATATTTCACTTTATTGACTGAATATTTCAAAGCTACATAGCTCAGGATGGAAATGACGTTGCAAGCAGAAAATATTAGCGTTAACCTGGAAAAGCCAGAAAAATTTTCAATTTCGCTTAAGTGACGACTGCCATAATACGGACATTTACCCTATATAAATAATATTAAATGGATTACTTATATAGCGCCATTTTCGTGGAAAAATCATCTTAAAGGCGCATTACAACTTAATTTATCTAACCTATAACTTATGACTTAGACGTTCTAATAAGTAATAGCTAAGATTATTGACTAATGACTTACAACTAAGATTTGTAACTAGTGACTTATTGTTAGCAACTAACTGGTGGCGGTCTCCGCAGTTGAGTGGTTGCGATCCTTGGCTACGAATCTGAAGGTCGTGGGTTCAAATCCAAGTAAATTTTATTCGATTAAATTGTGTTATTTCACAATTTATTCATTAAAAATAATATGTAGTATATTTGCGGCACGTTCCAAAGTAGTAGATACTGTCAGTATCAACCTTGTGAAAGACCACCATTCAAAATCGAAACGTTGCGTGAAATGGCCGTAGCCATGTTTGGTGACCAGATCTGAATATCCAAGTACTTCGTCACTTTTCTTCTTTCCTATCTCCTTTCCCTCCTCAATACCTTCAGCTTCATAACATACCCCAATCGGAGATGCCATAGTCTCATTGGCTCCAGACGGTTTGGAGCAGTTGGGACTCTTGTGTGGTATCAGATAAAAATAAAATAAAACAAAATTAACTAGTCGTAAATTGTAAACATACCTGAAATAAATTATGTGTGCTGAATAAAGAAAATATTTTTTTTTTATTTCAACTATATAAAGTTTTTAATCGGACACATAAATAGATATCTTGCTGTATGATTGTGAATAACAGTGGCGTGCATTGCTCTATGACTCCACGCTACATGTAAGTTTTCTAGCTCGGGTATAAATTATTCTGCATTGAATATTTCAAAATGACTATTGTATTATCACCAATCATTAATAAAAACCAATTCAGTTTTTTCTTTAATATTTTTTCCTTGGGTAATTTTTTCTTAAGGTAGGCACAGCTTTACAGTCTTTGTAGAGTGCACGCCACTGATGGTTCATTATGTTTGCGTTTCATAAATTCATGTATATTCGATTGTTTACTAAAATAAAAAACCTTTCCCTGGTGGTGGTAAAAAAAATCCGGTGCTGTACACTAAGTGTACAGGGCGCACATTAAAACTTTATAATTATTAAGTTGTATAAAAATATGTAGTTTCATTTTTACTCACTTAATAAATCATTAAAACGACGAATAAATATTGTATATAAGTGCTGAAATAGAGTAAAAATATCGGTAAGGCATAAAACGCATGATACGTCCATTATTGCCGGCAGACCACCGGCTATTACTAACGACCGCGCACCGCGGTACGGCGTGCAAAACCCCGCACCACTCCGTGAGTTACCAACACGTAGACATACGTATGTATTAATTTTTTTTCTCTGTGTTTAGTATATTTACAGAGATATTTAAGTAATTAAACACAAGTCAACTAAGTTGACAGCACCGGCAAGGAAAGGGTTATGATGTTTCTCAGAATTAACCACTAACGTCAGAATTAATATCTTGCCCTAAGTACCACTTCAATGGCTGGAAGCAAAGATCACGTAACACCCATTTTGGCACCAGTTTAGTTCACTGCCGTCTCCTTCTGTCTCACGTATTTTGACTGTAGTAAGCAAATTATAAAACATTTATGAATGACAAAATAACAACAAAACTCACAAAATATTCGGTTTTTGTAAACAAGCCGAATCTTTTTTACTTATTATCTCACCCCTCGTCCCCTTTATTTTGGTTTCTTCCCCTTGGATGTTAGGGCATCTCTATGTATTATTTTCTCTTTGGAATTAACCTTTTTACATGTTTCTGGGAATGTTTATACATAACATCGTTGTGTGGGGTATGTGAGTAAGTATTTTGATAGAAAGCAGAAGAATTTTAAGACTAATCTTTTTATATTAGTTTTTTTTTTATTTCATGTGAGGAGCAAAATATTCTATAACATACCCGTAGTACCTAAAAAATCCAGTTCCGAGCCGTTCGATCTCCTGGGTCCACTGAGGAATAATTTATTTCTGAAAATGTTTCCAACTGCTCTAGATTTGTGAGGTGAACCAAAAATAATGAATTATTGATTCCAGTCTATGTTTTAATACAAAATCTCTCGGGGTTTCTGCTGAAGGTCAATACATTGAATCGCACCTTATTTATGTGTCTCGCCTCCAAGCTGGACCATTGCACAAAATAAAATCCCTTTGAAACTAGGGGGAATTCCAAATTACTATTCCTCAAAGCGCACCTAGCTAGAAATTGAAAGAATTCAATCGAGATTGGTTTCAGTTTATTTTGCGAAGTAATCACAATAATTTCCTGATAAGTATTTATTATTAACAAACATATTTAATTTTGTGTTATGCTCAACTCACCCATTACAGAACAATGTCGCAAGTATACTCGTATTATTAGGTTACATCAAGCCCCGGAACATGTTTACCATCCAAATTGTTTTCATCATTTTCTTTGATTTTAACTGTGCTGTACATGTTGATATACATATTCATATATGTATGCAGTAGAGGTTTCCTCTAGAGAACGTTTATGCAGTGAACTCTTATAAAAAAATCAAGAAATGAAAACAAACTTGTATCAAATATAATTTTTATAACTGTCGCTTCGCATCTCTTCGCTTTAAAATGTTTTAAATCGCTGTCGCAATCGCGTTCGTACAGGGTTAGGTTAGGTTTACATTTACATCTTTCTCAACTTTGTTTAATAACGATCACCACCTTCGATGAATGTTTCTTATACTTAATATTAATGCAATTTTACACAGCAATAAACATAGAATAAAGAAAAACACAAGAGGTGCGATGTGGGCTTATTTTTCTTGAAATTAAATTTCTTATACAAAAAAAAATCATCATCATTTCGTTTTGATCAAATGGAATGGCAATATACAATGCAGGAAGTGTAAGAGAGACAGGACACTGTATTTTTATTGGCTATCTCGGGGCTAGAACCAAACGTTACTAAGTCAAAAGCACACCGGCTTCCATTTAAATCTACGTGGAAGGCACTTACAGCGTGTATTCTTTTTTTCTATGGCGGTAACCGATACATATCAAAAACACACATTATTTACTGTTTTCTTCCCTTTATTACTTGATTATCATTATACGTTGTGCGTTTTATTTTATATTATATAATAATGTAAATGGCACTTAATATGAACTAAACTGATCAATTTGACTTTCCTACAACGGGAATTCTTCTTGTTGGACAGTTAAAGTTTTCTTACATGTGAAAAATGATTGTTGCTTTTAAAAAATAAAACACGTTTTTCCGTTTTCTTTAATGACGAAATCTACCAGAAACTGCAATATATTAATGTTATTTTCGTGACGCAGAAAAATTAGGTAAATATTTCCATTTGGGAAAACATGGAAAATACTCTAAGATTCATAAACACAAATATAAAACATTTGGATATACGGATACACATAAAAATAATCACTCCGCTTTTCGCTTCCTTTAAATAAAAACGCGTAAATATTGAGGGGGAGTTAATGCCGCCAAGTTCATTTTTTTATAATACGACATTAGACAATAGTTCAATACATAGTGCCAACTGAACATATTAAATAGTCTAAATTGGTTGTCAGGTTCTCAGTTTGGGTTTTTTTAAAAAGAAAATACCTAAACTAGAACCAGACAGCCTATTTTTTTTAAATCCATTTCATGCAGTTAGCACTTCTGAATAATTCTCCTTTAATATTTACGCTTTTTAATTAACTAACTAACTAACCATCCCGCCGTTTCCCCCGCAGGGGTAGGCAGACATGACGGACCGCAAAACAACTCGATCTTGGCATACGCTTGTGATGGATTTGAGTTTTAATAAGAACGTATTTTTCTTTATTCTTTAAAATAATTCATGGAAATTTGAAGTCTCGAAGAGTACGGGTGGCCGCACGGACAATTTATGGGTCTCTTAAATAAAAAATACCAGAGTTTCATGGAACTCATAGAGGTAGGATTTATTGTAAACACATCCCTTAATAATGATTTATAACTTGTGAATTCTTACTTTGTTCCTTTTCACGGAAATAACGCAGACGAGACAGGGACCATTGAAGAGGGTAAAGTATCAAATGACCCAGAAATATTCCAGTGACGGTAGGTGAGATGAACTCGGCAATGAAAAAGATCTCCGAAATAACCGTTAATTAGATTGGAGAGTTGTGCAATTTCGGCGTAAATTACGTATTTGGAAAAGGGCAGGCTTGTCTAGAGTACCACTTTGGGTACATATAATGATTTACGAGCATATTAAATTGCATACTAAATAGAATCAACACGGTTTAGTTTATGTTAAAATTAACTAGTTGCTATGGTTCGAAACCGCATACTGGTGCCTCATCTAAAATAACTAAAACAAATGAAATAAGGATTTTTTGAACGACCCGTGTATAAATCTTAGGGACGCCCCTGGAATTTTGAAAGTGTAGAAATAATGGAGAGAGGGCGTCTAAGAATTAGTTAATGTGACATCTCTAGAAAAGAAGTAATTAATTATTGATTTTAGAAATGAGCTGGAATGTTCTACCTACCCTTAGGACTGGAGACGATAAATTATCATGTTAGTGACGGAATTAGTGAGAAGCGGTCAGGCCTTGGACGGGCGTTGTTTTATAATATTTCCAGAGGCGTATTAAGAGACCAGTGTCGATCTCGAATGTGATTCGGTGTCAAGCGCCACTGAGAAACAGCCTTTTATTCTGCATTCAGATTTACGGTTTTGTGAGGAATAAAGTAGGATATAGTATAGGCTTGATGACTTCGATTATGAAATTGAACTTATCTAGTTTTAAGTCACTAGCTACTGGTCTAAGTTGAAAGTCGCTATGTATATAGGTCTTAGATGTAAATCACTAGTTATAAGTGTGAATAAGTATTTTATAGTTATAAATCTTAGCTGTAAGCCATTAGTGATAAATCTGATATGTAAGTTATTAGATATAAGTCTAAGTGATAAGGTATGGGTTAGATAAATTATGTTGTAAAGCGCCTTGAGGTGATTTTCTCGCGAAGACGGCGCTGTGGAAGTGGTCCATTTATTGTTGTTATTATTGCCTGAGCGGATTTCTAAACCAAGCAATCTAGTAGGAACGGTACCTATTTTGGTTTGATAGTGGGATCAACCAGTAAGTAAATATCTTACTCAAAATAGTTGGTTTAAAAGAGATAATTTAAAAGAATTATAAGTTTGTTAAGTTGGCGAAGGATACCTAATACGGAACCTGTGCAAGGAACAACGGGGAGTCGGTATTAAGGGAGATAAGGGACAGTCAGTGGTGGAGCAGGGAGGTAGTGGGTTCGGGAGAGAGAGTCGAGACAGTCAGTGGTGGAGCAGGGAGGTAGTGGGTTCGGGAGAGAGAGTCGAGACAGTCAGTGGTGGAGCAGGGAGGTAGTGGGTTCGGGAGAGAGAGTCGAGACAGTCAGTCGGGGACTAGGGACGTGGTCGGGTCGGGAAGAGGGTCAGTTGTGGAGTAGCGACGTGGGCGGTTCGGGAGAGAGGGTCGAGACAGTCAGTTGTGGAGTAGGGAGGTGATCGGTTCGGAAGACGAGGTGATAGTCGGTTTTGGAGAGTTGGGGAGGAGGGAAGTCGGTCTTGAGTAGGCAGGGAGAGTCGGTTTAGAGAGTCGAGAGGAGGAGGGTCGTTTTTGGGAGAAGAGAGTGAAAGCCGGGTTTTAGAGAGTATACCGTCTGGGTATTGCATGGTGTTTTAGCATGCTAAAAATACGCGCGTGGGAATGGTAGTTACTGCTTTGCGGGTTGGGTTTGTGATTAAACGAAGATATTTTGGATATGCACTAAGAAGTATGGTAAGTTTTATTAATTTACTAACAACTACATTAACCAGCTTCCCAACATTAACAAAAATCTAATCACGTTACAGTGTCTAAATTGGATAAATATTTTGTAAACTGGATCAGAACCGTTCTGATATATCGGTATGCAAATACATTTTAACATACCCGAGCGGGTACATATAACTTCATTAAGTATTTTATGATAACATCTCGTTACACATCAGTTTATCTTCACACAGGCACTATCGACAGTGTAATTACCGTCACTCAATACAAGTAGTCAACCTTTAAGTATTCAAAAATACCTATTTTACAGAAATATATTTAGGTACGTATGATAATTTCCAATAGATACCTACCTATACAATTGTCTTTTATTGAGTTAAATCATAATCAATCAATGTCAATAAGTGATTTCATCTACCTTCACGTTCGATCCCGCGTGCGCTGGTTAAGGGGAGAGGCGAGTGGACTTTCACAGGCTCCCTAACTACCTGGAGGGCGAGCGAAGGAGACAACATGCCGGTCTGGCTTCGCCTAATTATTCCTCATGGACAAAGAACTGGACTTTGAATGTTGAAGGTACCCGTTGATTCAGAGGATAGGCCTGGTTCTCCTACTATCCTGACGTTGGTGAGTTATTTTCCCAGCATAGCGTCGGCATTTTGGGATTGTTTGAGCGGACTCACATTCCAAGGTGTCATGGATCAATGCCTACCTTTGACAATATTCAATAGCGAAGGGACGTTTTCACAGAGGAATTAATCGTTGGGAACAATTATTCGTCATTGGCTTTCCTACTCGTTTTTACTGGGAGGCGGAGGGACGAGGTTGGCAGTGGACTCGCTACCCTTTTCTGGTGCACGTATGGAGTTTTCCTGGCTGTATAATGAAATGACTTGGCGACAGCAGCTTTCCGCAACTTTAGATTCAACGGTGATCTCGTTGTGATTGAATCATAACGAAGACCCCATTCACCAAGAATCACACTCCGACAGGAGTTAAAATATGTAAAACTTACGTTTATTATGTGTATTTTAATTATTAATACTTATATTAGAATGTATACATGAAGGTGTTATCTTACAGCGGGCACAAACGTTGTATTTTAATATCCTACACTCTGGGATGCATTGGAAAAACTAGCGTATTGCAGATTATAAAAAACTACAGTTTACATATATTATTGAGAAGTACGTATATGTTTGGATGGATATCGCGACAGGCCGCCAAAGAAAGGTCGTTGCGATCTCTTCCCAGACGTGTCATGAGGCCTCACAACCCTCGTTTCACAAAATATATATTTCACCGACACAAGTCGATCTCCTCGACAAACAGTTCCCTCGTATTCCCCAATACGAGATGTCTGACGCGCCGTAACATCACCAGAAGCTGATCCTCAATGCATTGAGCTACGTTAAGACACCTCGTGTATATTGATGGGTCCCAAAGCACTAGGAGCTGATCCTCTATGCATTGAGCTAAGTCGAGACACCTCGTGTATATTGATGGATAAAAAGATGGCAATCATCAATTAAATTAAAGAATCACACTCCGACAGGAGTTAAAATATGTAAAACTTACGTTTATCATGTGTATTGTAATTATTGATATTTATATTAGAATTTATACATGAAGGTGTTATCTTACAGCGAGCACAAACGTTGTATTTTAATATCCTACACTCTGGGATGCACTGGAAAAACTAGCGTATTGCAGATTATAAAAAACTACAGTTTACATATATTATTGAGAAGTACGTTTATGTTTGGATGGAAATCGCGACAGGCCGCCAAAGAAAAGGTCGTTGCGATCTCTTCCCAGACGTGTCATGAGGCCTCACAACCCTCGTTTCACAAAATATATATTTCGCCGACACAAGTCGATCTCCTCGACAAACAGTTCCCTCGTATTCCCCAATACGAGATGTCTGACGCGCCGTAACATCACCCGAAGCTGATCCTCTATGCATTGAGCTACGTTGAGACACCTCGTGTATATTGATGGGTCCCAAAGCACTAGGAGCTGATCCTCTATGCATTGAGCTAAGTCGAGACACCTCGTGTATATTGATGGATAAAAAGATGGCAATCATCAATTAAATTAAAGAATCACACTCCGGCAGGAGTTAAAATATGTAAAACTTACGTTTATCATGTGTATTGTAATTATTGATATTTATATTAGAATTTATACATGAAGGTGTTATCTTACAGCGGGCACAAACGTTGTATTTTAATATCCTACACTCTGGGATGCACTGGAAAAACTAGCGTATTGCAGATTATAAAAAACTACAGTTTACATATATTATTGAGAAGTACGTTTATGTTTGGATGGATATCGCGACAGGCCGCCAAAGAAAAGGTCGTTGCGATCTCTTCCCAGACGTGTCATGAGGCCTCACAACCCTCGTTTCACAAAATATATATTTCGCCGACACAAGTCGATCTCCTCGACAAACAGTTCCCTCGTATTCCCCAATACGAGATGTCTGACGCGCCGTAACATCACCAGAAGCTGATCCTCTATGCATTGAGCTACGTTGAGACACCTCGTGTATATTGATGGGTCCCAAAGCACCAGGAGCTGATCCTCTATGCATTGAGCTACGTCGAGACACCTCGTGTATATTGATGGATACGAAATCACCAACACCAATCACTTGTGCCTTAAATCTGGTAGAGCTATCTCCCAGTGCATATTTGTGAATGAAAAAACTTTCACCAGTTCCGGAACCCAAATCATCCTCTGGCAAGAGATATAAACATGGCAATCTTCAATTAAATTAAAACAACCGGAGGAGCTGGAATTGGTACTTCAGTGGGCTGGAATTTGACTTCCACCACCCAATGAAGTTGAGGATATGGAGGTGACCAATTGTTAAAAGCAAATTCCATGTCGTATCTCGATACCAAACCAATAAAATACCTACCCGTAGAACTAATAAATCGTATAATATAACTAACTGAAAAAATACCTAACCGTAGAACCGAGTGATTACGTAGTTAAATAATGTTAATTGGTTCATCATGAAATATGTCATTTATTCGATTGTGTTAGCGTTTCATCAGTTGCTGCGTACAGACTCTCCGAGGCGAGGGCGAGATGTGCATTCACGGTAGGAATTCTCATTCCCCATTATTCTAGGTATGGTAATCCAATTCACGTATTAGGTCTCTAAGGCGAGTGCCTATATCAATTAATGTAAGCCGAATAATAGTATTTATATTGTGAAGAGTAGTTCGGAGTGCGGGAGATATGAAATTTAAATTCAAGATAGTAAATTGTATCAGAGTCATTTAAAAAATCAACAGAAAGCAGCACCCCAAAGTCTAAAAGAACCAAAAGTTACCACACAAACCTGGATCACGTCCTGATGACCGAAACAAAAAAATTTACACAACGTGCGAGGGGCGGATCCAAATAAACGAGGAAGAGGAAGGTCGGCTTGCTAAGAAATATTTAATTGATCAGGTGATTAATTAAACATATTTTAATCTTTTTAGAATCTAACCAGAATCTAATAGGAATCGGAGCAGCCGACTGTCGCAGCGAATATTCGACAGGAAGAAACAACTAAACAACTAATTATCAAAAAAAAAAAAAAAATTATAGTTAGGGAGGGGGGGGGGATCTATTACACGCTTCTCGCTTCATTCACTTTCGTACAACGTCTCATACATTTTCTTCTGTTATTCCGACTTCTGACGTGGCCCGACTCAAGTATTTAATTCACTTGATCGTGCCATGTCTTCCTCGGACGTCCCCGGCTTCTTCTTCCGTTCACATTCGCGTCATACATTCTCCTTTACTCCCCTCTTCGTTAAGTAAAAAAAGTAAGCGCATTTATTTCCGTATATGCAATATTTACCAAAAATTGTTCCAACCATTCCTAGCCAGTAGATCAATGGCAACCCACTTTGGGGAAGGTTGTTGCAATGGGGAGAGTAAGAAAGGGAAGGAAAGACCAAAGTGAATATTTAAAAAGTACATGCTCATTCATATCCGGTCTCAGAACATAGTTAAAGCCATTCTAAGCAACGTTACTCTTCTGAACGGTGATCTCACACCATAGCGATACTGACAGTAGTTGGAATCTCTTCAATCTGACCCCAAATAAATAGTATTACTCGTGATACATTGATTGTACTCGTATATCTCCTTGATAGCTGCGGGTATCTTTTTTTTTTACATGAATATCGCAGAAGAGTCTCAATTGCTCCCAACCGTCTGGAGCCAGTAAGACTATGACATCGCCAATTGGGAAATTGTGAGGCTGAAGGTATAGGGAAGGGGAATGAGGAGGGGATGAGGAAGGTGGGGAAATCTTAAAAATAATTTAAGTGCTACTTTTTTTGTATAATTGTATATTGTATAATAAATGTTTATTTTACATTTTTATTGTTCCCTACCTGCTACGCTAGCTTGGGCCGTAGCAAGTAGTCCATTTCTATATGTACATATAAATAATCTATTTTGTTAACATAATAACACATGTGTAGTATACTCTAGATTATTTAATATAGAAAACAAAACAAAAAATTAGTTAAAGATTTACTTGTACTCAAAAAAAGCGTCGATTTATAAAGTAAAATTAAAAATATTAAAAATAAATATACTTTTTACAGTCCAATACAAAACCAACACAGAAAAATTTAAACAACGTAGGAATAAATCATTTTGAATTATATTAGTCTATCCTCACTGTAACAAAACTGTACTAGTGTTTTTATTTATTTTTTATTTCTCAATTTGTTTAATACTGACCCCTTGGAATAACAAGGTTCCATCTGACAAAATGTTGTACAATAATGAGCCTTAAATATACTTTTTCTAGATCATATTATCGCATGATATTAATGTGTCAGGTGGAACTTTGTTATTCCAAGGGGTCGACTTGCTGATATTTTTTATATTTTTATTTCAATCGATATTATGTAATTGAAGTCTAGTATCTCTATAACAAATCTGTATTCATATATATATTTTTTTTTCCAACTTGTACATTGATCACAACATGCATGCCCCTATATTGTTATATTATTGCGGTACATTTGTATGATGATTGTTATTTATTGTTGTATTATATAATATCGTTGAACTAAACTCCTGCTGACAAGCTTCTTGGAATGGCTTAGCGGGTACAAATTCCCATTGTATGTAATTAATATTATACGATAAAAAACAATAAAATATAAAAATAATCACCTGGGTACATAGTCTAAAAAAATAAATCTTAACTTTTTTCTGCTTAAAATAAGTTACGTCAGTTAAATGAAATATTCTCGTCAACACTGCGTGTAGGTATTGTGCTTTTCTAAAACAGTATTTATGAACTTCAACCAAAGTTGCTACCGTTTTGATAAATTGGAAAAATAGTGGATTTCGTTTTTTTCTAGTTTAAAGGTGTTTTATAATACTCATTTCCATGGAATTCCACCAAGAATTAGCAGTTCCAAAAACAGAAAAAATTAAAATTGACTTAAGGTTAAGCGAATTAAACACATGTATTGTCTAGTTTGTAGTTTAGTGCTAAATATATATCTAGTTATGTTACTAGTAATTTTTTCTGCTCTACCTAATTTATTGTGTTTATAAAAATAACACATATTAAAGGAACAAGACGTATCCGCTGTGGCTAGTGTTTTTTTTACATGTTTATCCTGTAAGTCATGGTATTGTTTCTTGGCGAGTTAATGAGAGTCTATTGTGGTGGGGGTGGTTAGGAGGTGAGAGGTGAGGGGTGGGAGATGGGCGATAGTACCAGTAGCAACAGGAAGCAACCCTAATGTAATTCAGAGGATCGATCAGGAGGCCACGGCCAATTAATCTTACCGCTGAGGCGAGTTACAGCGGCCATTAGCCGCCAATCTGCTGTGATGCGTTCTGGCAGCAGATAACTACTATTAATACCTTCCGAGAATCAAAAATAACACTCACAATCAGTGGCGGTTCGTGGCCTATCCCACTGGGAGTTTAATCGGAGATTAATAAAGTGATAAAAAATACCCTCTATCTAAAAACTACGATCTCTTTTCCAAATTTCATAAGTTTTTCATTATATATAAGAAATGTCATCATTTCACTGCACCAGAAATTAACGATCTTGCAAACAAGAAACAATTCGGCGATTCATTAAAATGGCAGTGGCTAATAAATAATATAATGTCATAGATTCCTAAAAATAATTCTAAATATGAAAATCATAATTTACCTAAGAAACTTTACTGTTCGTATTTTTTAACATAAAAGTATCATCTTCAGTAAACAACATATTTTAAAAACAACCTAAAATACAATAATCGCATAATAAATAAACAAAAAGATTCTTGCAAAATAAAAAAATATTCAGTGTAATTTTTCTTAACATGGTCGCCTTGTAAATTCCGAAGGAATACATGCTCGGCACGGTTTCCCGCCAAAGCGCCACGAGAGTGACAATGTACGAACTATTTCTTAGGGTAGAACTTGAAAATTATGGTGTAATCGGCAAATTGATAAAATTATGACACGTATTTTTTTTCTTATCTTTTTTTATGGAAATTCGCCGCACAAACGTACGTCAGAGAAAACTTCCATTGCTCGCAGCAGATAAAACTTTTTTTTTTGGTGTTTCGGTGCTTTATGAATTCGAATACTTGTAAGCATCAGAGGCGTAGTTACAGCCGGACAATATTTACCTTGTGTGTGTCCTCACCATCAGGAGACCCATATGAAAACATTAAAAACATAACATATTATAAACAGTCAAACATGACGAGGTTTTTGTGAAAAATCAATCAATAATAATAATAATGGCAATACACTGTCTCACAAGGAGTTTCTTAAACTTAGCAACACAATGCATAATGCATTGCATACTTTTTTTTAATTTAGCAGCATACAACATTGTCGACGCTATAAATAATTTATTGTTGTCGTTCCCTTTTTCGGGAACATGCATTTTTCCGATATTTTACCCTTACTTTCCTTCATTAACCGGCCAATGGCTGAGTTAGTCACGGCGTCTGGGTCCCACACAGGCGTCGTGAATTCAATTCATAGGCTGGCTCCATTTTCCGCTTACTGTGATGGTAGAAGGAGATTTAAAAATATTGTTAGGTTATTCGTAAGTTGGGAAATTTTGCCTTCCTCTTTTAAAAAAAATCAGTAGAAATAATAATAATATTTTTTTTACAATTAAATTCCTTGGTTAAAGCTAGGATAAATCCGTTTTATGAACACATATTTTCTAATTCCTTGGGCTGCGGCATGGTCTACGGTTACCATAGGATGTACGAGTCTGTCACTACGCCACTGCTTGTAAGATTTGTAAGATTGATATTTTTTTCATTTTTATAGTGCGTGAAAAGGAATTATTTAAATGCGACAACTTGGCTGTAAAAATTTACTTCATTTGGACAACATCTGAAATAAGTTATGTATTCTATATTTAAATTCAAATTGCCGGTGCTTTTTGGAAAGCTGTCTCTGGATGGTTATTTTTAAAGGCCTTTCATGACCCGAGTACATTAGGTTGAAACATACATAGATCACTGTACTATGGCTTTCAGTGACTTTTACCTAAATTTAGCGAATTCTGCTAAGGTAAAAACTGAAAAGGTTTAGTTTTTCTACTTAAAATTAATTCTTAGTGAAAATTACTATGAACAGGTACATATTTATACAGGGTATCCCAGCAAACCGGAGTCACTGTGGCATCTGCAAAGAAGTGTGTCGTGAGACTGGAGGATATGGGGAGGGGAAAGAGATGGGGAAAAGAAAGTAGAGGAAGTACCTAATAAATCGGGTCTCAAAAGATCACTATAGCCATTTCAAGCAACTTTTCGTATCTGAATTATGGTCTTTCACTAGGGCGATATTGTGCACGGTAATCGTTACATCCTTATGTAAGACAAATTTTATTTAGAAATGCTTCACAGAATAAGAATCACAATTATCGCGATTGCTTTTCTAAGTAAATCAGTTTATACCGAAAACATTAATTTAATTTGAACTAAATAAAATCATGTAACTAAATCGTCTACATACGACCTAACCACCGTTTGAAAATGGCTTTGAACGCCGAAACAGCTTTCACTATAATAAAAACCTAAAATACTTGCTGAACTTAATAATAACATTTAAATAATTTGATTTATTAAAATTATTAAAAAATAATAATAAATAAATAAAAGGAGTACCTACCAAATAATAACACTGGCGTGGGTAAATACTATTACCCCGGAAATTGCATATCCTATTTATTTTACTAAAACTGTATTAAAAATACAGCGGCCTGTCGTTCCAAGGAAGAAACAAACATTCCGATTGATAATTTGATAGAAAAGTAATCTCTTACTATAAAAGCAATCTTCAAACCATATCAAAAGAAATGTCACGGCAAGCCACGGCTAGTTGTTACTCGATAAACTTTAACTATCTGGTGACAGTGGAAGACAATCAAAAATCAAAACTTTTCGCTCCAAGTATACTGGGTATCTCAGGAAATCGTCCTAGGAGTAAAGATCGAATTAGACGTTGCAGAGGCTGTAGAGTGGGGGACAGGGGGGCGCATCGGAAACACCAATAGCATTATTCGCCGGCGGAGAACAAATGGCCCGCCCGTAATGGAGTGTCTCGGCGGAAAAAAGAAATCTCAAATTAAGCTCATTGCCGGGGCGCTGATAATGGCGATTTATCTAGGCGAACAACTCGCAGCGGATCAATTTATACTTTAAATTCAAAGCGAACTAGTAACGGTTCGATGTTGATTATGTCGATACCACACACCCTTCAATACCCACATGGATTGACTTGAAGAGCATTGTCCCGGTAAGACAGAGAAACTGGTTTCTAGTCACAGTTGCGACCGTTTTTTTTTTTTTTTATATTCTACGTCTTTTTTTTCCTTTTCGTATTTAATTAATATTTTTTTATTTATCTTTTCCAGTGATTAAATATTACGATGAGGTTTATAAGTTTCAATAAGTTATTACAATAAATTGAACAGTTTATGTGGTTTGAGGTCGAAAAATAAATACGATAGTTTTAAATGTTGGCGGGTATGCTCCATAGCTGTTTAATAAATAAAATTATGGTCTCCTTGATTGTATATCTCCTTGATAGCTGAGGGTATCTTTAAAATTATTTAAGTGTTACTATTATATTTAATCTATCCTCACTGTAACAAAACTTTAATTATTTTTTTTTTCTGACTTTGTTTAATACTTGCTGATATTTTAATATTTTTATAATATTATTTATATCGGTATTATGTAATTGAAGTCTAGTATCTCTATAACAAAACTGTCAGGCTGTTTTCATATATTTTTTCCAACTTGTGCACATTGATCACAACATGAATGCGCCTATGTTGTTCTACTATTGCGCTACATTTGTATGATGATTGTTTTATATTGTTGCATTATATAATAATGCTGAACTAAACTCTTGCTGACAAGCTACTTGGAGTGGCTTAGCGGGTACAAGTTCCCATTGTATCTAGTTAATATTATGCAAAAAAAAAAACAATAATTAAACTAAAAAATATTTTGGAGTAATAGGAAACGTTTCCATTTCGGGAAATTGGTATCCTTTTCCTGTATATCGATTCTCAATATCTGTTTGTACATACCTTAGATAAATAATACTAAGTAATATTCGTACAGCGCCCTTGAAGTGATTTTTCACAAAAAAGGCGCTATGCAAATCATCCGATTATTATTATTATTCATTTACAAATTTGACTAAAAATATTAAATCTTTTTTAATATCAAGCAAAAAAAACCCGAAGTCAAAAAAATTAAGTAAATTTTTTTAGACATCCGCGTATTAAAATATTTTTTATTTATTTTTATGAACATGACAGTATTTTTCTTTTTTTTAAATTAAGTATTTTTCTACTGATTCCCAGTAGGAAATAATTATCATAAACTCGTCTGATATTCTTCTAAATCGTAAAGCCAGAAAAAACAGTACCTCTAACCTACTAGGTTATGGGAACAAAGTCGTTCCTTGATAGGGCAGAAAAATTAAGTGAAAGTTAATCTTGTAAAATAACGTTGTGAAATATAATGCAGTTTACTTCTAAAAGCAAATTGTTTTACCGAATGGACCCACTGAAAATCTTAACATGTGCAATGAAAATTACAATAATATTAAAATTATTTTTTGCACCTAAATATTTATAAATCGTATTTGTATATAGGAATATCTAATATATTCCTGAATTTGCGCATGTGATGAAAAAATTCTTGGTAGGTGAGCCGTATCTTAAATTTGCGCCCGCGATATAAAATAACTTATACAGATCTCGTATAAAGAAATAATAATTGGCATTAAATTACGACCCAGAAATTTTTCACTATGTAACCGTATCAAGGTAGAGTATCCTTACGATTATTTTCCCATTCATACCAAATGAATTCGTAACTTAAGCTATAAATAACACACAGTTAACAGACTAGAAAAATGTCAATCTAACTGATGATTCCATTTCCAGTATCAAAATCTTAAACGAATCCTCCGTAAAACTAGTTGGAAGTTGGCAGTGAAAGTTGGAGCGGCCACATGCCAACTTTCTCTCGGTGAAAAACGAGAATAGCAATCCTCGGGTTAAAAATAGAAAAGGGCCTCCCCTAACTAGTTTTATAACAGTGCTAATGCGCTCACAGCTCACGTGTCGTACGAGGGCTGAACGACTGAACAATTGCAACAACCCTTACCACCTACCCCGCCACCACCCCCACTTCCTGGCTATATTACATCTATACAAAATCGAGAAAGGTGGAATGCAATGAAGAGATAAATATATAGAAATATTTTGTGGGCGTCATAAAGATATACAAATGGAGTAAACATCGGCGTTCGAAATATGGGCAAAATGAGGCCCATTGGCATCATGGCTTCAGTCAATGATAACTGCAAAATGCCTACATGAATGGACATGTTGTTCTGAAAAAGACAGAAAAAGCAATGGCGTAACCTTTCATCGGTTTTTCCATAATCAATATTCGTGTAAATTGACTTTTTTAATGTTATAAAACCAAAGAAACAAATAATGAAGTAGGCACGCCGGTAACTCAAATGCTCCGGACCGCGGCTGTGCGGCGACTCCGTTCGTTGAGTTCGTTCGCGGTTGGAAGGATTCGGGCGGCATCGACAGCCGCCTCACCACCCCCTTCCTACCTCACGCGCGGGAACAATTTTTACACTGATTTTGCAAGGAGTGTAGACTCTTTTTAAGTACCTCAATGGTGGGCGTTATTTTTGTTTAAATACCGCGTGTCCTAACTGCCCGGAGCAAGTGGATCTCCATCTCATCCCCAAGAGAGATATGTCGACAGGTGAGGGAAGAAGATGATCAAGAGGAAGGTTGAGAAGTATATAGGTATTCAAATCTTGTCACCAAACGCGGTACAACCCATTTCAAGCAACCATATATTTCTAAATGAATGTCTTCCGCCAAGGCGAAAATGAACATGTCTACGACGTTGACCTAGATGTAGAAAGTTCTAATGTAACTTTGTGACATTAGTTTTTATTCAAATTTATATAAACATGTAAATCATACTCCTAGGGATTATCTGATCAGTGGTGAAATACTAGTCCTGGTCCGGGAGGGTCATACAACGGGACAGCCCTCGCCCCTACAATCTGCAATTAAATTGGGAAAACAACTTGCGAGGAACATAAATTGGCAATTTTCTTACATTTCTCCATATTACCTTGCCTGTTTTATTCAAGGGAGGAACAGTGATAGAAAATTAAACCTTTTTTCTTGATTTCAATAGATTTTTAAAAAAAGTCGGTTTACTAAGTTAAACGTGCTCTCTGTAAAACCATCTTTTTAAAATATATTTTTTCTCTTCTTCACTTCTATTTTTTTTTAATTAAATATTGCTATGAAAATAAATTGCGTTTGGTTAAAATAACATGCATGATCAAATTCAGGTAGGGTTTTGTATTTTTTTTTCTTCTAAATGATATTTTTTTGTTTAATAACTGATTACGCTTGTATTTTCATGCATCAGTTTATTTTCAAAAGAATTTTCAACCACAAAATGTTGGAAAATCTTTATTTTTTGTTTCCAGAAATTTTCTGCACATAACTGCTACTTTCGTAAACGTCGCAAATTTTTGAGGAAGCATCAGCTATTCCAAAAATTTGACAATTTACAAATATGAGATGTTTATTTAGCAGTCCAATCTGCTTGCCGCTTCCCGCCTGCACCCGGGAGCGGTCCGCCCCATGTGGCATGGAAATTCTCCCCGCCGGGAATTTTCATATTTTTTCCATAATCTTCCGTAGGTGGATTGAAGCGCATTTATTTGCTTCAATTTGGGCCCGCACCACAGCTGGAGTGGTCCCTGGGGATGAATCGAGACCCCAAGCCCCACCCCTCGACTCTCCCCATTCTGATTCCTAACCCGCTGCTCCTGGGAGCAGAAAGCCGAAGGGGTAAGGCGAGGATCTGGAAATCTCTTGCAAGAAATCCCTGAGCAAGGATAGCCACTGAACTGCCGACTGAAGCGTCATTGCGAACCACTTTTCGTATTTCAATTTGAATGAATTACTTGAAATTTTATTTTGAGAATGGCGTGTTAATGCTCGGATTGTGTACTGGGTCGCCAGGCATGTTGAATCGGAGAATAATACGAATCTCCACATAAATCATTTTTTTTATGTAATATAAGAGTTTAAACTGACCAGAGCAAGAGTGATAATTTCGCTCCACAAAAATTGGGAATTCGGTAAAAATGATGTGTAGATAGAAGGAATAAGAAGGGAGTTGGTTGATTTTAAAACATTTTTTACTAGAACCATCTGTCATTTTTATATATGAAAATTACTTTTATTTGTTGTTAGATTTCAAATTCAATCAAATCCAAAATGGGCGAATTGTCTGTAATTGAATTGTTAATCTGTATTTGAAAAGATTAATATTTGAATTTGGCTTACTTTGAAAAAAAAATTGACAAACTTTGTCATTGATTTACTTATTAAAAAAAAAATTATGTAGTTGATTTAAAAAATGCTGAAAATTTAAAAAGTCAGCAATTGACATGTGTAAAAAGCAAAATGATCAACAATGGATTTGACTATGAAATCTAACGACACACACGTACATTTTTTTCATGTTTTGTCTGGTTCCAAATCTTAGTCCAACTTATTGGAGTATTTAACTGTCGATGATGACTACTCGATGTTGAAACAATTACAATAAGGAACTCCAGTGAAAAATACAATGGCTTTAAAAGTGTTTATTCATATAAAGATCAGCAAACGCCGATTCTGAATAAATAACTTTTAATATATATAATTATGCGTAGAATTTATAAATCGTTATTTAAAAGTGAATAACAAAACATCTCATCAAAACGCCTTGTTATGTTGGTACCATAGCATTTGGAACATCTGACCTCACGTGTACATTCTGTTTTTGGATTAGTATGAAAATTTAAATTTTTCGATTTTGTTTTGTATTTTAAACATGATTTTTTTTAGTTTTTGCGAAATTTAAACTTAAATTGGATGACTTTAAGCTCTATAATTGTTGTTCAATATAAAAAAAACTATTATTAGTAAAAGAAATTAGGGTATTCATTAGCAAACCAATTTTATCAATTCGGATATTATGATAATGTTAATGCTCAGTACTATTATTATTCTATGAGTTACAGTTTCTAAAAAGGTACATAATTTTATTGCTTATGTTAAGTTATAGTTTAACATGAATAGAATATAAAATTATGTACGGTAAAGTTCATCCTTGTTTTGACATTTGACATTCTAACCTCAAAACTGATCAAAACCAACCGGTCATAGATTTGGAACGTTTTGGCGACCTTTAAAAAATTGAAACTTTGAAAATTATATTACCTATGAAAACTAACTTTAGAAAAAAAAACAATATATACCGGTATATAAATACGAGTATGAACGTCACTATTGATAATAAATAAAATACTTTTAAAAAATAGGTCTGGAGTTCCTTATTCGACAGTAATCAATTAATATGTTTTACTTTTTATTTTAATTATTTAAGTATAATTCTGCAGTAAATATAAGCCATTTATTAAGACATTCTATTTCATCGAGCAACCGCTGAGGAACGTTTTTTTCCATTATCCATAGCCAGCGTTTTATTTTCGTTCGTTACCGGATAAAAACTTAAACCAATTCACAAACTACAATCGTAAACTTTCCATTTTATCCGTGAAGCGCGCAATCAGGGCTGTGTCTCGCAATATCGGTTGTGAAACGGCAGATACAAAAGGTTCCGGCGGTGCCGGACCGGTACAAATTTCACGTACAGGAAGAGAGGAACAATACAAATTGAAAGGAGGATTTCGCTTTGCAGGGTCATTCAACTGCACACAGACATTTATTTTGCAATTTGCACGCAGGGCTGTCACCTTCTGATAGACATACATGCGAGAAGAGAATTAACATTTTCAATATATTTTTTGAACTACTAATCTGCTGTGTGACATTGGAGTTATTGGCTCCGTTATAGCGGGTGTGTGGATTAGAATGTATCAGGCTCCAAAATAACGTACTTCTTTCTGATTAACGTGTAATAACAATAAGAAAACTATAATATAAGTATAATTTATCACAATTTATACTGCAACGTGTTGATATAATAATAATAGTTGGATGATTTGTATAGTGCCGTTTTTGTGAAAAATCACCTCAAGGGCGCTGTACAAATATTACTTCCTATTCTCTATCTAATTATGTTCAAACAAATATAGAAAAACATACTTACCCGGCAGGTCGCTTCAGATGAACACAGTTTTATTAGAAAATTTAAGCTTAAAGGTGATGTGATTTTTACAGTTGCTATTTTATTATCCTTTTCTATTGATGTTACATTTATTAGAAGATTGGTGGCACAAGAAGAGTTGGCATTTATTTTAAATAATTATAATTTTTAAGACTGGAGAATATTTATAAAATGACCTTAAAAGCGTAAGAAGTTTTTAATAGATATTATTTTTTTATTCATTTAGTTATTTCCAGTGTTGCGGGCTGTGGACGCATTTGCGCAACGATGTGTGATTTTTAAAAAATTATTCTATAAGTGACTTTAGGTTAGCACTAACCGGCTAGCCTAGCTCAGCAATTTACGTGTACATTTCTTCAATTTATATATATGATTGTCCGAAAAGATGAGTTTTAAGTTTAACTCTGAATTCTGTCAAATTTTTAATCATTCTTAACATATGCGGCAGTTTATTTCAACCTTAGTATCTGGTGTGCGTTTTGGTTCCTTTTAACTTCCGATAGCTGATGATGCTGCTGACCTAAGGGTGGGCTGCCATGAATTGGTATTTTCAGGAATACACAGTTCAAATAAGTAAGACGGAGCCATTCCGTTAAGTGACTTAAATACAATCCAGCAAAGCTATAAATTGATTCTTTCAGAACATTTGAGTCAGTGAAGATTTTTAAGATGCTCTGAAATTTGGGAATATTTAGATATGCCGGTGATAAGTCTTGCCGCAGCGTAGAAAACGGATTGCAATTTGTTAAATTGGTATCTGGGGAGACTTACATACATTCCTAGTGGGAAGAGCAGTATGGAATATACCAAACAATATAAAATGTTCAGGTAAAATAACAAAATAAATAAATTTAAAAATTCTGTTATTATAATCTGGACGTGACACAACGTACGAATTGACTACAATTTAGTTGCCTCTGTTGGCAGTTGAAATTTGAAATAACCAGCAAAGGGTTGACAAATGAAATAACAAACAAGAAAACACTATTAAATATATAACCAGAGTAAAATATAAAATGAAATACAAAAAATAATTATTATTTTTTTATAAACAATAATTATTAATCTAAAACACTCATCCAAATTGAAAAAACCTTCCGAGCAAAGATAAATGTCGCCGGCAGGACTCGAACCCACACCCTTCTAATGTCCGGTCAGATGCTCTACCGTTGAGCTACGTCGGCTTATCGCAAACCCGCCAAGTTAATCAATATATACTAGTGTTTCATTCAATAATTACTGTTTTTATTATATTTTCACCTGTAAACAACCAACTTTTATTAGTATGAGAGAGGCTTGTAACGGCTAAATCCCTCAAATAGATGGCGTCGACACAAAGGAATAGTCCTGCTGGCGACATTTATCTTTGCTCGGAAGGTTTTTTCAATTTGGATGAGTGTTTTAGATTAATAATTATTGTTTATAAAAATAATAATTGTTACCCTTTGCACTATGCACAAAAATCTTGTCTTAAGTTTTAAAGAACTTTAGTTTATCAATTAATAAATATTTGACAAGTCAAAGCAATTTTCACCAATAAAATGTAGACATAATTTGTCTCGACGCCATCTATTTGAGGGATTTAGCCGTTACAAGCCTCTCTCATACTAATAAAGTTGGTTGTTTACAGGTGAAAATATAATAAAAACAGTAATTATTGAATGGAACACTAGTATATATTGATTAACTTGACGGGTTTGCGATAAGCCGACGTAGCTCAACGGTAGAGCATCTGACCGGACATTAGAAGGGTGCGGGTTCGAGTCCTGCCGGCGACATTTATCTTTGCTCGGAAGGTTTTTTCAATTTGGATGAGTGTTTTAGATTAATAATTATTGTTTATAAAAATAATAATTGTTACCCTTTGCACTATGCACAAAAATCTTGTCTTAAGTTTTAAAGAACTTTAGTTTATCAATTTACAAAAAATAAATTTAAAATATAGGAGTGCAGATGGTTTACTTCAGATACTCGTATGTCGACAACACAAATTTCTTTAATGTATTACTTCAGATACTCGCACGTCGACAACACAGATTTCTTTAATGTATTACTTCAGATACTCGTATGTCAACAACACAGATTTCTTTAATGTATTATTTCAAATACGAGTATGTCGACAACACAGATTTCTTTAATGTATTACTTCAGATACTCGTATGTCGACAACACAGATTTCTTTAATGTATTACTTCAGATACTCGTATGTCGACAACACAGATTTCTTTAATGTATTACTTAAGATACTCGTATGTCGACAACACAGATTTCTTTAATGTATTATTTCAAATACGAGTATGTCGACAACATTCCCTAATTTATTACCAAAATTATCCAGTCGCTTTATAGGTTTGGGAGCTGATAGTTTGTTTTATAATTGTCACAGAAATGGGTAGAAATTTAACTAGTATTTCTGGTCGGTACATACACGTGTTACTATTTTATTTTGGTGACAATTTAAGGGCTATCAATACCATAATTAATAACATCATTTAATAGAACGAGATCTGAGACAATCCTGTCGAACAGCGTAATAAAATTTAGCTGTTTCATCATATTGATATAATTAATATTTTGAATTGAAATATTCGGCTTAAAATTAGACCCGTATAATTTTTTTTATTAACATTTTTGATTAATCACTTACCTACTTTAATATTTTTTTATTTATATTTGTAATTTGTCCATTCTTACATTATTGTGTTCTATGTTTATCATTTGTCTATACTTAACATTATTATTTTTTAGTATTCTGTACATTCCTGATGAGAGTGATGAGGAAAGCATCGCTTTCGGAACATGTTGATATGTTTATATTAATAAAGTGGTGATAACAAAGTAATTTGTAATTAATTTACAAAAAGTTGTCTATCTGGACTCTTTATAAATACTTAAATTAATAAATTAAAATATAATAATAAAATATTGAAAAAAAATTAAAATTAAAAAGAAAAACAAACAAAAAAAGTTTTTTTTTTATTTGTGATCTACTCTTTCTATATTTTTGGAACGTGCTTTTTAAAATGGGAACCAAATAGGTGAATTATATTCCACCTGACTTCTTACTACAGAAGTGTACGGTGTTTTTCAGTGTAAAGAAAAGGTACGTTTCTATGAAATGAGTTTTTTAATTATCCATATATGAAACTTTAATTTTTTTTATTTTAAAAAAATATAAGCCGATTCACTGGGTTAAGAAGCTTTACTTGTTTATGAGAAAACTTTTTATTCGTGTGTTTTATTGTTTTCTTCTAACTTGCCTTCTCTACAACTTACCGGTGAATAGAGAAAATACGGTTTTCTTCCACGAAAACAATAATATTTCCCAAGAGCAGGTCTAACATTGCAAAGTGGTGGATGCTACTGCCTTCTGCTAGTACCTACAGATATTATTTAAGTGGTTGTTCCAGGAGGCGAAAACTTCGCTCGGAGCTAATATTGAAATGAATGAACTTTGAAGAGAATCGAGAATGCCGTGCCCCTTCCTTGCTCCTTCCTCCTTCCTTCCTTGCTTCCTTGCCTCCTTCCACGCCGGCGATGAAGCCCCATGAGAGAACAAATGCGATCAAATTAATTAAACCCCTCTATAATTTTCTTGTGGAAAATGCGGCAATATTCAAAATGGTGTTGTTCTGCTAGAAACCACGGACTTTTTGTAAACTCGTTTTGATTGGAATAACTTTTGCAATTTTGCGAATAAAAAGCGGTGGCAAAGAAAAACTTTTGGGTTATATTTTCAAATTGTGAGCTAAATAAAAGTCGACAAGTCGGACAAAACTCCTCGGTCCTCGGTCCATTGCGGCCCGAAGTGTTTTCTAATATTTCAAAGAAATGTTGTCGATCAGTATTTCACGTCCCTTTTTAGCAACTTCAAACTTTTACCTGGCCTCAATCTGTTTTTTTTTTGGATGGTCCATGTTTGCTACGTACTCGTACGTGTGTACTACCGAGTTGATTTTATGAAGCAATATACAAACAGTTATCTCCCGGAAACAATTAGAAAACCTACTTAACTAAGTTTTACATAAAATGTTTAATTTCTTGTATTTTTTCGGCATTCACTATATAGCAATTTCTACACATTTTGTTTGGAAGTTTTATTTACTACGTACTTTTGCTATTTTTGATTTATTAAATTCGCTACCGGTTTCGACACAACCGTGCCATTCAATGACGTTCTTAAAACACTTAAAACGTTCTTAAAGTTTTTAAACCGCAAAAAATGTTTTTTTTTACATTAAGATTATTATTTAAATAAGCGTAGACTGTACCGAAGCATATTTTCAATAAGGAACTCAAGTGAAAAATATAACGCTTTAAAAGTATTTATTCGTATAAATTAGCAAACGCCAAATCTGAATGTGTAACTTTTATTATACGAGTATATAATTAAAGGTAAAATTTAAAAACCGTTATTTAAAAGTGAATAAAAAATCATCCCATCAAAACACCTTGTTGTTACCATTGCATTTGGAACATCTGACGTCACGTGCACATTCTGTTTTTAGATTTTTATGAAAAATTTTATCTCTCAGTTTTGTTTTGTATTTTAAATATGTTTTTTTTTAGTTTTGGCGAAATTTAAACTTAATTTTCGTGACTTTCGTTCTTAACAATTCTTGTTCAATATAAAAAACTATCATTTGTGAAATAAATTAGAATATTAAAGAGCAAATCAATTATCAATACTACATATTAATGCTCAATACTATTATTATTCTTCGAGTTAAAGTTTCGAAAGAGGAACGTAATTTTATTACTTGTGTTAAGTTATGGTTTTCTATGAATATAATATAAAATTGTGTACGGTAAAGCTCATCCTTCTTTTGACATTCGACATTCTATCCTCAAAACTGACCATAGATTTGGAGCGTTTCCGCGGGCTTTGAAAAATTGAAACTTTGAAAACTAACAAGTATACTGGTTTTTACGTTCGAACGTCTGGAGTCCCGTATTGCAAAAATTCTGTATTTTCAATCCGTTTAATAAACAACAAACAAGTGTTCAGCATAAAACTATGATAATTTTCAATGCCTTCTAAAGGTTTTTCTGGAAACAATAATACTCCAATTGCGCTGCGATAAATAAATAAACAATTATGTAAATAATATTTCATAAAATAACGAATAATTTCAAAACCTTTCAAAACCTTTGTTAATCTAAAATTAATTTATATTGCCCCAAATAAAATGTTTGTTTATCTGCGTAATATAACGTCCTTATAATTCGTTTCTGCAAAGTCGTTTGTTTTACTCCGCCTTCTTATCTTCGATTCCAGATTTAAATTTGGGAGGGAAATAATTCATCGGAATCGCGCGGGAAAGTGTTTTGGGCCTATACATAAAATAACAATAACTCGAGCCTCCGGCGAAAAGGCATAAAGCAGCCAAACATCTTGATTTCGTTAGTGGTTGTATTTATAAGTCTAAAGCAAAGTAACGGAAATATAATTGCTACGATAAAAGTTGTAAGCGGGCTTGCGAAGCGCCGCTAGGGATGCCGAAAACCTCAATCGATATTATTTAACATGTTCACGATGTTGGGTGGAATCTGGAATTCACAGAATTCGGGCAAAATTTATAGGTACTTTTCACTTTCATTTCAAACTCTCAAATATTTTATTTCTACGT
The DNA here is from genome assembly GCA_022606495.2 of Halesus radiatus. Taxonomy (NCBI): domain Eukaryota; kingdom Metazoa; phylum Arthropoda; class Insecta; order Trichoptera; family Limnephilidae; genus Halesus; species Halesus radiatus. The sequence continues at coordinate 32,767 of JAHDVE020004342.1, forward strand.
AAATATAACTTTATTCGATAGTTTTCTTATTTCGGTTATTTTAGGTCGTTTAAAATTGAGAACAATAATATTTTTGTATGTGGAATTTAATCGAAATGTCGTTTATGTTATTACGGCTAAGCTTCTATTAAAGACAATTCATTATTGTCAAATAACATGCGGTTAAACGGTGAGCGGAATTTATTATTATGTGTATCATTTTATGAAAATCTTTTGTTGTAGTGCCCTATATATTTCAAATTTACTGAAAATATTGCTTCGTTAGCACATATGCTAGAAAAAAATAGTTTTTTTTGCTAATTCACACAGATTTGAAAAAAATATCTAAAGAATATTTTCGCTATTTTGTAACACATTTAATAAAAAAAACCACTTTGCGCAAAGGCTTATTCAGTAAATATTTGTTATTGTAAACCTGTTAGATATATAATTAGCCAACAACAGTTTTTTTTTTGTTGGAACATTTTACGAAATATCTTCTGGTTATCTAAAACGCCTGAATACTTTAAATGTTGTCAAATTAATATTTACTTTTAAATGTAGATTCGTTCACAGCTTATCAACAGCGATACAGTATATTATATTCCATAATAATGTTTTATCCACAAAAAACTTGCAGTTACAATCACATTAATGTGAACTATGAAGTTCCTACGTATTGAAAAAGCAAAGCAGAATAGCGCTCCCCGTACGAGTGCCCGCCCTAGAGGAATCGCGAAAGATGCGCAGTACAATATCTGATACGGCGCGAGACCTCCCTGGAGACCTCCGGCAAATAGCTTTTAAGATTCAGACGAATTGGATAAAACCAATTTCATAGTCTGTATTAAATGAACAGAGTATGTACCAGTGCCGGTGCCGGTGCCCACCGAGGACTGCGGCAAGAAGTCGAAGCCTAGACGTCAGGTATGGGTAAGTACCTGCCGAGCTAGGGGTGGTTTGCACTGCGTTTGGAAAATTGTCGAGTGTATAAATTGCCGACGACAGATATCATAAGAAAATCGGATCATTTATATCCTGAAAAAGGACGATTAACATATTTAAAAATTAATTGTTATTTAACTTGGCGTATTATTTGTATCGACATTTATGTACCATGCACCAGAGTGGCATATATCAAAACCATAAAATGACGACCCTTGGGTTATTTTATATTAACGTAATTTATTTGTTTTTTCCTGTAACTATGTAAATTGCATTTTTACCTGCTAAATCTAATAAAGTCACATATTATAGTATCTTTCCACCTCATTCCAGGGTAAATAATGCTCTCAACAGCTCTGGTGAATGGCCATCATTTAGCTTCGGTTGCGTTGACCAGATGAAAATAGTAAGGCGCTTCCCAGCATTCATCCTACCTTTTCCGATGTGGATTTTATAGTTTTATTGACTCTAAGCAGTTGGTACTCTTGAGCGGAAAACATTGACTTTTTCCCGAAATATGTTGCACTAATGAATTTAATTATATAGGTAAATATGGTGAAAAGTGTATAAATTAGGAAAAACTGACAGGTTAAATTCTTTATTTTAGTTTTTAAATAAGACGATTGTTGGTGCGGCCATCCCTAAGGCGTGGCCCGCCGCGCAGTGCTGCGATCCCATAAAAGGCAGGAAACAAAAATAATATATACGAGTATGTATGTAACAGGGTCAGTAGACATATTGCATTATATAATTATTTGAGTGCAATCTCAACCAGTTATTATGCAAAGCTCAAAGTGTGAATATGTAGATTTTTTGTGTTTTTTCGAATATGGAGGCCACTAACCAAGGTTTCTGATATCAATTCTGTGGCTGCTGATAAAACAATGCTCTTGACGAAAGTTCTATCATCTTAAGTTTTCTTTGTATACAAACTTATGCGAGGGTTCGATATAGATTAATTATACATGAATCAAAAGCCTAATAAATATCACTTTAAATTACCAAACACAAAAATTTCTACGATTTTATGCTCATATCTTTTTGACAACAGTTACAGAATTTTTGGTAGTAGAAATTATCGTGAAAAAATAATAAAATAATGTACATATCAACAAAACAAAACATAAGTTCATCACGCGTCAAACGCGATGCTGAATACTTGATTAAATCTTGTCATTTAAAAGTATGTACATATCTTGGTTAGTGACCTCTATACTCCAAACAAAACAAAACATGAGGTTATCACGCGTCAAACGCGATGTTGAATACTTGATTAAATCTTGTCATTTAAAAGTATGTACATATCTTGGTTAGTGACCTCTATACTCCAAACAAAACAAAACATGAGGTTATCACGCGTCAAACGCGATGCTGAATACTTGATTAAATCTTGTCATTTAAAAGTATGTACATATCTTGGTTAGTGACCTCTATACTCCAAACAAAACAAAACATAAGTTCATCACGCGTCAAACGCGATGCTGAATACTTGATTAAATCTTGTCATTTAAAAGTATGTACATATCTTGGTTAGTGGCCTCTATACTCCAAACAAAACAAAACATGAGGTTATCACGCGTCAAACGCGATGCTGAATACTTGATTAAATCTTGTCATTTAAAAGTATGTACATATCTTGGTTAGTGGCCTCTATACTCCAAACAAAACAAAACATGAGGTTATCACGTTTCAAACGCGATGCTTAATACTTGATTAAATCTTGTTATTTAAAATTATGAATATTGGCCTGGACTCACCAGAGCTCATAAACTTTATAAACATGCAAATACCATCAAGACCAACCCGATAAACCGATTTTTTTTCCCGCAGGCAGGACCAATCTTAGGATAAATTCTCCAATTCCCCGTATTTGTGCGCAATATAACGCACAATTACACAATATCGACATTCTTCGCAATACCCTTTAAAAATATCGAACCGAAGTAATACGTACGACCACAAATTGATGCATGAGAATAAAATGTATCGAGAGCATCTCCTGTCCCGATCCTATCTTCCTCTTCCTCTCCCCCCTTCCTTCTTATTTCGTTTTTTTCTTTATCTTGTTAGCTACATAAATAAAACACCTGTATTTAACCACTGTTAGCACAAGAAACTTTGTTGGCTTACCTTTTGTTAAACTACCTTTGTGTATATATATTTTTATTAAAAGGTGTTTGTTTCTCACAAATAAATAAAAACAAGCTAGTCATTTACTATGACTGTTGCTCACACTCTGTGCTTTGTGTTTGATGTTGTACTTTTCCACGTAAAGTCGAATGACATCGTTCATACCTGCGATAATTTCTGGGAAATATTTTTTTCCTAATGAGCGACTTCCATTGGTCACCCAGCCTGTAGGAATGTCAGTTATTTTTATAAGACTTATATTCTTTTATTTTTGTCCCTAGCCTTGTATGGGATCGCAGCACTGTGCGCCGCCCCCACCGTTTCTTAAATGAAATGCTAGATCCCACCCGGGAACAATGTTCGTTTTCTTGTAGCAATTTTCCTGGTTTTATTTTCATTTCGCGGTACACGATAATTTAGAGAACATTCAGTCACATTTAGGGAGATTACATTTCTAAAAATTCAATTTGCAAATTTTCTTCAATTCCCTTATACCCGCCGTAAACATACAATCTTCATATCGCTATCGGAACAATAAACTCTGCTTTGTAAGATAAAAATAACATTTGTGACTTGCATACGTACGGTAGATACAAAGGTTTCCGTGTTAGCATTTAGTCTTACATCAATTTACAGTCAAATGGTTTTTCTTTAGTTAGACAATTTAGCTCTCTGGCTGATCGCATTGTCTTTAAGGACTAAATTTACAATAAACTTATCAAAACGATGTTTTAATCCTTGTGTAATAATTAAATGCAAGTATAAAAACAAGTACACAAGATAATTTAAAAAATATATTTGTTTATTTTTTTTTTTTTTCATAAGCAGCAATCACTTTGTGGTTTGACATCGTATTAAGTAAATGAAACACGTTGTTATAAACCACGAATATATTTTATTTTCACCAACCGGTTTCGCTTAACTCAAGCTTCATCAGGGTAAATATAATAACTCGGTAATAATAATAATTCAGTTATTATATTTACCCTGATGAAGCTTGAGTTAAGCGAAACCGGTTGGTGAAAATAAAATATTTTCGAGGTTTATAACAACGTGTTTCATTTACTTAATAGTTTATTTATTAATTTACTTATTCTTAAATTTAAAGAACAAAAACAAAAACATTAACCACTCATCTCACTAGGACAGTCCTGGCTTAACAATTTTAGTGAAACGATATATTACAGTTTTTTTTTTAAATAATACTAAAATTATTCATACCGTAAACAACTATGAAATCTACAGTAAATCTTTAAGAGGAGAGGGTTGTTTCATACAAAACTTAATTTTGATTTGGGGCCAAAATAATCACCTAAACCTAATGATCTTTTTTTTCATCAAAAAGTATAGTAAATATCTAATACGGATTAGAAGTAATTTATTTATTTTTGTTTTACATTATGAAATACAGGCCATTAAAGGAATTGATTTTTCGCGATTTTACCTTTAACAATTATTTGGGGACTAACTGTGATTTTTAAAAAAAATTTACCACGTCTGCTTTGAAAATATAATGAAATATGAAATATGTATTTTTTTCAAATATGTATTAAAATAAGCATTATGGTGGACTTCAAATTAAATTAAAACGACCAATTTACGTTGGAACACAAATTTGCCGTACATGATTTAAAATATCAATACGAAAAAAGATTTTTTTTAAATGTTTTGTTTTTATATGTTTATTTACGTAATCATATTTACATACCAAATACGATAATTTAAAAAAAAAGTACAATAAACCCGCAAACAATTTTCGAAGTCGCCTATAAAAGTAGGATTTTTCTTCGCTGCATTTGCTTCATAATATAAAACAAAAATAAATAAAATACTTCTCATCCGTACTAGATATTTACTAAACCTTTAATTTAAAAAATATATCATTCAGTTTTGATGGATATTTTAGCCTTAAATTCAAAATTAAGTTATGTATGAAACAGGCTGGGTAGTCGTTCCTCTTAAGCTGGGCCATACATTTGAAGATTATTTCATTGTAACCCTAATAACTATCATAAAGTATCTGTGTTCCAATTATCCACAATCATAGTGTGACCATATTTTTGTTAACAAGAAGAAGTGAGTAAATGATAATAGGTAAATAATAATAAGTAAATAATAATACATGAATGAAAATAAACATACATTAATAAGTAAATAATAATAAATAAATAATAAAAATTAAATAATAGTAAGTAAATAATAATCAGTAAATAGTAATAAGTACATAATAATAAAAAATAGGTAAATAATAATAAGAAAATAAAAATATGTAAATAGTAATAATATTATAATAAGAGGTAGGTTAAAAAAATTATAAGTAAATAGTAATAATTAAGTAGTAATAAGTAAGTAATAATAAGTAAATAGTAATATTCCTCTTTTTATTGTCGAAGTAAACGGAAATAATGGGTAGTATATTTTTAAAAAATCAAACGAAAAATAACGCTATCATTATGTAGTAGTTTACTAGATGTAGGTACTAACCAAAAACATCCGTTAAGTTTACAATTTACATTACATTTGTAATTCCAAAACATAATAAATTACTGAAAATAATACAATAACTTTGTTTATAACCACGAGAATTTTTTATTAGAACCGACCGGTTTCGCTTATCACAAGCATCATCAGGTTACAAGATTATACTGATCAAAAATACATAGTGTGTTTATATTTACAAAATAGTATGACAAAGAACATAACATAGAACAAAGAAAAAATGAGATGTTCCTAAAATGAAGTATAGGAATGGTAGAAGAAGTCAGGGACGCCCGAGGAAGACGTGGTATGATAAAGTGAACCAAATATTTGAGTCGGGCGATGTCAAGAGTCAGAATACCAGAAGAGTATGTATGAGACGATGTATGAATGTGAATGATGCAAGTAGTCTTAGGTAGTTACTAACTCATAAAATTCAAATTTTCTAAAAGTAGGCGTAATCATATTTGTTTGTCACCTCGTGAAATGTCTTTCTTCCTGTATTGTACCTATATAAAGGTTCCAGTCACAGGCTATACTTCCGCTGTACGCTCGTCCAAGAGGGTCCTGCCAGGGCGCGGTGGACTGAATCCCGTCAAAGGGTAAAACGCAATAAAATCCCAATTATTCGGCGGAGCAAATTTGAAAAGGTTTCAATTATCCGTTTTATAATTGAAAGGAATGTCGCAGCGGGGTTATCGGAATTAAACTGTTAAACATGTCGAGTGTCTTCGCAATACAACCTGAGCAAATAATAATGACATCTATCGCTTCTTTGTAAGGCTCCTCAATCCCAGAGGCCTTTATCCGAGTACAATACGCTTATAGGAATATTAATCATCTGAATTTGTGAAGGAATGAGATTTGATTATAGGGGCAACCCGTGTACCGTTGATACCTTTGAACAACACTCGTATCTTTGGCATTTCTCGTTGTAAAAATTCTCAGAAATATACGGGTGTGCTATATAATGTCGCCCGATAATACAAACATCACAAAACAACCCTCTTTAATTTTCTTAACGTAATTTGATACCTACTCTCTGACATATATCGTGTACTATCAAATGCCACGTTCAAGACTAGCAATATACATGTATCATTGAGGTATGCAAACGGAGTAAACATCAACATTCAAATATGGATAACAACATGCGGCCAATTGGCATCATAGAGATAACACGGGCTTCAGTCGATAACAAGTTCTCGCCGGGTAAGGATCTTTAATTATAACCTCAAAATAGGACTACAAGACTAGACACGCCGTTTTTATAGATAGAAAAGCAATGGCGTAACCTTTCATCGGTTTTACCATGATCAATATTCGTGTAAATTGATTTTTTTTTTATTTAAAACTCAAGCACTTGAAGTTTGCACGCCGGTAACGTAAATGCTCCTGGTCACGGCGCGGCGTCTTTACCAGCCGTGCTGCGACTCCGTTCGTTGATTTCGTTCGCTATCGGAAGGATTAGGGCGACATCGACAGCCGCGTCACCCCCCCCCCCCTTCCTACTTCACGCGCGAGAACAATATTTTAAACTTATTTTATTCATCAACGATATGTCACTTATTTTTCGTCTACCTCTATTCCATTTCTTTGCCTTCCCCACTTGAAGGCATTAATGTCACTATACCTATTACTTTACAACATTAACGCAGAATGTTTCATTCATCATGGCGAAATAACCTGTCAATAGAGACTGGAGTCATCTGGCTGTAGTAACATCATTCTGAAATCGTCAAATCAGGGAACCAAATACCTAGGACACATAATTACCAGTACTCGTAGATGGATGATGATGATATTGATGGGCAAAGACGAGCTCTCAGCGTAAAATCGAACATGCTCAGTGGAAGATTTCGCCTTTGTAGTACCGCTGTGAAAAGGACTCTCTTCCTTACCTTCTGCGCAACGTTGTACACGTGCCAACTCTGGGCAAACTATAAAAAGAGTAGTATGGAAAGACTTCGCGTACAGTATAATAACGCCTTCCGCATAATGTTTGGCCTCCCCAAATACTCCAGATATTCCAGTGTGTTCACGGAGAGGCTAGTTTCCAGTTTTGCAGCCCTTATAAGATCCGGGGTGGCTGGAATGAGCGAAAGAATAAACAACTCCAGGAATATCGACGCATACTGGAGAAAGATATTGGCCCCTCACAATTTAAATGCCGAAGCACCATGAATGCGTTATTTGATGTATTTATTTTTTTATTATTAATAATTTTTGTTTTATTTGTGATGTATCATCCATCTACTATCTTTTTTTTTTAAACGTTTGTACATATTTTGTATATTTTTTATAACTATTACATGTATATTTTGTATGGAGTGTGTGGGACTGCACTAACCTCCCCATATACCGGAATAAACATTTATTTATTTATTGTGGAAACTTGTAATCTAACAGTAGAAGAGTTAATTTCTGAATCATCTGACAGCAGAAAAAATCACTATGAAACCGTCTGGCAAGAGAAGAAATCATTTTGGATCAAAGTGAACAAATATTTATGGAATCTATCTAATCCATCTATCCCTAAATAACATTGGATACCTGTGATTGTGGGTAAAACCATCTGGTCGATAAATAAATAACTGTTCAATCATTTTCCCATGCACAGGATGCTTCTCCACTTTCCCCTCCCCAATACTTCAGTCTCACAGCATACCCCAAATGGGGAATAATTGTTATTGTTTCTTTAAAAGATGCGTAATCACTTTGTGGCGTCATAATGAATAAATTAATTCACTGTTTTTAGTATCTAAATATCGAAATATTTATATATTAAAAACAGTGCTTTAAACAAAGTAATTCTTAATAATTAGTATTGTGTTTAATTCGTGGAATTTTAATTAATATGTATATGTTTTTTCTATTTAAAATAAATTAATTTTAATGATGTTATTAAGGTCTGCGCGTATTTTAGTTTTGAGAATGTCATAACTCCATTAACTTCGGGCGATTGGGAGTAGTTAGGAGTCTGATTTAATTTAAACGAATTACACTGCAATTTTTTGTAGTGCTTTAGTACTCAAAGGGGATGATTGTATTTCCTTTGCAAAGCTTTCGATGAAACAATTTAAGTACTCGTAGATCATTAAAGTTTGTTTCTCTGAACTTTACATAGAGCATATAATACATAGAGATGATGATAGATTATTAGCTTATTATTTGGCCTATCGTGGATGAGTTGGTATCGCGTCTGGGTCTTACCCAGGCGTCATGAATTCCATTCCTCGGCTGGCTAAGTCATCCATCAGGACACAAGCAACATCTACCGCTTATTGTGATGATAGTGGGAGATTTTCAAATATTATACGGTTATTGATAACCAGAGAATATTTATCTTTCTTTAAAAATAAAAAATAAATATATATATAACTTAACACGCAAGGGAAAAAAACCAAGATAAGAGATGCAAGGGGCGAGCTAGCCCTAAATTTAGCAAACAAGTAAAAAGGGTCGGCTTTTTTATAAAAACTGAATATTTTTTTGGAGTATTTAGTTTAACCCTTTAATAAAAGTTTCATAATTTGCCTATCGTAATCAAAATCAAGCAAAACAAACGTTAACGGCAGTGAACTTGGTTGGAGCCAAAATGGGTGTCCCGTGACCTTAGCCTCCAGCCGTCGAAAGACTACTTAGAGCAAGTCTATTAATTCTGACTTTATGATAATATAATAGATTTTTTTTATTTTCTGGTTATAAAGACAACTATCATATTGAATTTGACGTAATAATCACCAACCAGTCACTTAATAGGTCTGCTGAAAATGTGTGAGATACTGAAAGAATATTAAGACTGGTGTTCAGAAAAAAATCACTTTAAATTACTATTTTGTGGCAATAAAAGGGCAAAAAGCAGAAATCCGATTCGTTCCCTCATTTGAGATTGAAAACTTTCTCATTTTTCCCCCTTGGTTCAATCTAATTGCGTATAAATTTTACTGTAATTTGTTTACCAATCTTAGAGCTCGGGGCTTTTTCCGCTGGGTCTGTGATAGCTGGTCCAGAATTTGATGCTTTCAACTACGAATGTTTTCGTGCGGTAAAACACTGATTGATCATTTATTTTTTTACAGTTCGCCATAATCACTGCTTAACCCTTTGATGGAAATATAACAGAGGGGGGTAACTTGTGGAAGGCTGCAAGGGTTCACCTAAAGATCACCCTAAAGATAATAAATTATAATCAAAATGTTAGTCTTTGTATCATATGATTAGGACAATATTACACAACACAATCTTTCCTCAACCAATGTACATAGAAAAATAAATAAACAATTCACACATTGCATGTTTGCTATGAAACTTGAAATGATTTTTTAGTCTTGTTTTTAAATTTCAGCTGCTTTTGTAACTTAAGCGTATATTGTTCGCACTTGCCGCGTAGATGAGGGCGAAAATCTTCTTGAGGCAATAAATATCCAACCCTTCCTTTGAACCTTTTGAGGGCTACAATAGCCATTATGAGAGCACCCTCCCCGTCTTCTGTTCCCCTGCTCCCGCTCTCCTACTCCGTGCTCATCCTTCAGCTTGGCTTTAGCGGAGTATAGCGGGAAGGAAGCAACCCGCCATCGCTGACAAGTGATTTGAATGATTGAAAGTTTAAAAAAAAAAGTAATATTTTGTTTAAATAACTATTTAAAATATAAATGCCAACATGTTTCAATGCTTCCCTCGTCAGGATACACAGTAAACTGAGAAATAATGACAAGAAAAGACAAATAATAAACATAGAAAAATAATAACGTAAGAATAGACAAATTACAAAAACAAACAAAAAATTTAAATAACCGGCGAAAGTAGGTAAGTAATTAAATGAAAAAGTAAAAATAATTGTAATTGTAATTAATATTCCTCCGCCATTTTTAATTGACGTTTTTAAAATTCTGAATCATTTTAATAATTAAGGGGGAGAGGGACGTCGGAGAGTTATTATTTATTAATTATTACGCAATACGATAAACATTGGTTGTTTTTTTTATATAATGCGGATTACAAATTTTTGGTTACGTTTATTTACAAAAACGCAACGACAAATTATTAAACATACTTTTCTCCACTTTAAGAATCATATTCGTATTTTAAATATTTTGTAAAACATACGATGGAACGGTCAGAAAAAAGTAATATTTCTGATTGGATTTTGATAAATGCTAAGCCTACGAGTATGTAAATTTATAAAATATTTAATAAATATGTTTCTATTTAAAAACATTATGTTTATCGTATTGCGTAAAAATACTATCATTATTTTGAATTAATAAATAATAACTCTCCGACGTCCCTCTCCCCGTTAATCAAATTCACCTGTTTTGGTGCGTTTTATTATCGAAGACCAGATATCACAAGGGTAAAATTCAATAAGATTCAAATACGTATATCAAATCGGTAGCCGATTGTCAGTTTTTTTGGATATGAATCTTTCAGGATGAACACAACTCGAAAGAAAGATGAAAACGAGATATTTTGAAACCTCCCCTAAGACCTACTATATTTTTCATCGGAAAATTCTCCTTAGGTGCTCACAATCGGAGGTCATCGGTTCATATTAAACCATTTTTTTTCATGGTCTTAATAAGACGATAATTCTTTTTTTTTTTATAGAGCTTCCAATGTTAAAATAAAGAAATGGTTCATTTTACATAAACAAGTAAAGCGATTTTTGTGAAATGTACATAATTAGAAAACATAACACGGCAGAACAAGGATCATGAGAACAGTTTTGTGAAATGTACATAATTAGAAAACATAACACGGCAGAACAAGGATCATGAGAACAGTTTTGGGAAATGTACATAATTAGAAAACATAACACGGCAGAACAAGGATCATGAGAACAGTTTTGTGAAATGTACATAATTAGAAAACATAACACGGCAGAACAAGGGTCATGAGAACAGTTTTGTGAAATGTACATAATTAGAAAACATAACACGGCAGAGCAAGGGTCATGAGAACAGTTTTGCGGCTATTTTGCGACGTGTGTCAAAAGGTAGTCGATAAAATGGTGTTAAAAATGTTAACGGTCAACGCAGCATCATTTTGAATTGCCCTGTTGATTGACGCGTTCTGATAAGCAGAAGTTCTCACTTGTGAAGCATAAAATAGTACATGAGATCTTCCAAGAGTATAGTTGTTAGGGACGTTCAAGTTAAACACTTTCAATGTAGACGGATTACATATAGTTCCAGAGATTAATTTACTGCTCTTTATACTCGTATAAGTAATAGTGTGAAAAATTGAACGGAAATTGCTGAATACATTTCTTCGTTTCGTTTGGACTCAATATAATTATGAAGACATTTTGAAGGTTGATTGAGATGGTATGTCGACGTTCAGCTGGTAGTCAAATGCATCGAGTTCTAATCCCACTGCAGGTACAGGGATTGGGGTTCGTCCATCAAACACATCACACGGTATGCGGAAAAGGGGTGTGTAAAAATTTATGTGATTTTGGGTAAAAAAAAAAAGAAACTGCGCTGATCATAACAGATAGACGGGTAATTCAATTTTTTCGGCGTTTTTTTTCTAACGGAACATTCGAAACATATGAGACAAAACAATGTAGCATATTTTCTTATTTTTAGACGCTTATTGTTTATACTTTATTAAACGAATCTTTCGAATCAAATTAATTGTATCGAACTCCATTATACTAGAACTGAGAAATTCATCCTGCCGTTATAAAAATATTGTCAAATATTATTTCTAATCGTTTTCAAGTTGGTCCATTTTGCCTTAGCCCTGCGCAATTACTTACGATTTATCCGGTAGGTACTATTTGTTAACGACCCTTCGCTGCGAACTTTAATGGAGACGTTTTAAGAAAATTTATCCTCGTGAGAAGTGGCTCTTTTTATTTGATTGCCAACCCCTCCGTTGTTTAATCGCAGGAGGAAAAGCCCCGGGCCGCGGCCGCCCTGCCTGAACCCCTGGCGCTGCGGTGCCATGGGTCGGGAAATGTCACGTATTATTGACTGTTTTATTTGTCTTATTGTAATTTGTGTTATTACAACATATTTTTTTGCTGTTCATTGCAAATGGTTAATGCGTTGACGCTTAAAGAAACTTAAATGTATGCACCTATTGAGCAGTACCTCGCTATTCATATCTGGTCACCAAACGTGGCTAAAGTCATTTCAAGTAACGCTCCAGTTCTGTGTCGTGGTCTTTCATCAGTTCAATACTGGAAGTATCTACCGCTCTGGAACGTGTTACAAATATTATTATTATTTTTTTTTTCTTATTATAAAATTTAACTCCTTTCGTTCCCGTATTTTTGTTAATAATATTGATTCTTCCGATTACTTTGCTTCCCCTAATCCTTTCAATTCCTTCGACTCTTTAAAAAATAAATCATCTATTTCTTTCAATTGCTTTGATAAAAAAAAAACTACTGTTATTATTAGTTCTGTTACTTATTTTAATTGATTCAATTATCTCAACTCTTTTAATTTCTTTAAACCCTTCCAATTCCCTAAATCACTTATAATATGTTAAATCTTTAAATTATTTAATAGTTAAATAAATCATTTTAGTTGTTCTGATTATTTGTACGGTTTTAATTACCTTAACTTTCTTGTAAAAATTCCGAGCAAGGCCGGGTACAAATCACCTAGTAAAAAATAAAAATTCTTTCGAAATATTTGCCACGTTTGAGAATCGAACCCCAATCAACTGCTAAGAAGACAATAATGATGACCATTAGACCACCAACTATTGTAAGAACGGCGGCATAAATTCATTATATGTATGTACGGATAATACAAATTATGTATTTTTATGTTTTATAATTAGAATGTTACGTACTACATACATAGATGTTTAATAATGTTAATTGGATGTTACTCGTGTACTCGTAAGTAGCACTATGTAATTTTACAAAGCATTCCAGTCCAAAGTGTACAAAACATTGTAATATTAGTGGTCTCAATAGTCTGGAGACAACATTCTAAATGTTTTATAGCTCAGTTTTCTGTGAATTCTGGAATATTCCCACACATAAGGTGGAACTATGGAATCACTATTAAAATGACGGATTACACTCCGCTTGAATTATTTTCGATTTACACAAATGGTAGCCATTTTGGTGAAGTCATTTGGCTATCGTGGTGTGAAGCGACGAAATAGGGGTGTGAAACTGCTTACATTAATAACAGCGCAGATACAAAAAAAAAAAAAAAAATTATTGCGGCTTCCACCTCTTTCAAAGCACTTTTTTAATATCGCATAGCATGGAGATTTTTTGTCTTGCTTCACCTGGCTAATGTTAATGTAATCATTTTTTAGAAATTATTTATTACAAATTATAAACGGCATTTTTTTTATATGAAACGAATGAAAAATACGAAATATGCCTGCCACAAAATCTTATTTTTTGCTTTACATGGATATTTCAAAGCTTTGTAGCGCACGATGGAACTGACGTTGCAAGATGTTAAAAACGTTGACCACGTACATCATGTAAAATAAAGATGGGACATGATTGACATTGTATGGCAATATGCTACACTAGCGCCACCTAGCGGTCCAAGTTGTACGAATATTTTTTTTTTTTAGATTTTCTGTGAAATATGTTCTTAATAAAATTAGAAATCAAAAATTCAAAACGTTCATGATATTTGATTACAAGCTTAGCTTTGTCAAAATACTGGCAAGATGCTATACTACCGCTTGTAGAGACCCGGGCTATAGGCTTTCAGACTGTAGTGCTATTGTTATAAATATTTTATTTTATTTGTAAATAATGTAGACAGTGCGCGAGCAGCGAGACTTTACTTTTTATGCAATCTCAATAGCCTATTTTAAATATATATACATGAGCCAAAAAGGAGTAAAATCATATGTAGGTAAACCAATATTTATTTTTTAAATTTTAGATTTCTATAATTTATTAAGAATATATTTCACAGAAAATCTATTAAAATGTATCGAAAAACCCAATTTCGCCAACTCGTGCCGCTAGGGGCGCTAGTGTAGCATGTTGCCATCTCAACGTATGGTAAGTGTTGGGAGCTGCACGTATTATCATATTTCTACGGTATTTCCCCAAACACGGTTAAGCAAAATGTCTTTAGCCCTGAGGATAAGGACAATGCCTTATCCTTAAAAAGAACCAGAATCAGGCCCCAGAGGAGATACAAGACTTCGCACCATAGACAATAAATTCCGCTAGCAACGTACAAGGATCCAGGAAAAACAATATGTCCACTAGCCTTGGCGCTAGCAACCATCGCAGCAATGGCGGGCGGCGCGGCGCGAGTAGATAAAAGGCCGCGGCGGACTATATGCTAATACATCCATCTGAATCACTTAACCAAATATTTAAATAGCTTTCCAGGACCGAAAATTCGCACAGACAATCCTGGCGGGTATCTACCCTCAGCGCCTGTCTACACTTGGGAGTAAGTACCTACATACCTCGGTTTCTATAGTCTCGCAACCTAGATCTATGTGTGTGTAGGCGGGTAGACCTACTCGGGTAAGTACCTAAATCCTCTTTACCGGGGTAGGTACTTATTTACTACTGGGGTAGGTACTCTACCCATTTTGGCAGAGGCAAATTCACGGATAAAACGAACGCAATGAAAATATGAAAACGTTCACTTGTTAAGTAGCTACCTACGTGATGTTTCTTATAGTGATTGACGACATTCGTGACGTCATTTGTTTTGTGGAAAAAATGTTTACATTTCTGATAATCAAACTAAAACAGGTTTTCTTTTATTCTGTCAATACATAATATTATTATTTAAATTGATAACTGTATATGAATGAAATGATTCAGTTTCCGCATGTTGAAAATCATATTCTCGGGAATATGAAAAACTTCATAATATTTTGGATTGAAAAACATGTATCAACCCAATTGAACCCGGCCGGGAAGTTTTAGTGCCAGTCCGCCCCTTTAACAACCTACTCTATTCTGGAGTAGGTACCTCTCGGAGTGCTTGATCAACACACCTACGTAATGGGGTGCCCAGCATTACTTGATATTAGAGGCAATGAGAAATTTGAATATGGAATCTAATGCGAATCCGATGTTATTTTTTTTCTGGAGCCTGCTTTACATTTTAATAATGGAACAGAATAAACGCTCAAACTTTTTCATCAAAATTCAAGATATCTGAGTTTTTCCACCGGACTTTTTATACTTGTAGTTGAGATTAAGTTTCAAATTTCGATGAATATTCTTATATAGAACGTACTCATCTTGATATATCTTATTTTTTGTCGCCGTCATTGTGGATTCGAGTAACTAAATTAAAATATTGCTAAATGCTCTTTTTTAAAGTTATAATAACGACTAAACAATTTTTGTGAGAATCACACTGAAAAAGAAAATCAAATTTCTTTATATCAAATAAAGGTTTAAATGTACAAACTTATATGTGGAGGCGGCCAAAAGAGGAACTGACAAATTAACTTTTGTCTATTATATAAAATTTTAAAAAATCTAGATTTTAATTATTTATTCATTTTTATTTATTTACACATAATTTTTATAATACAAGTAATTATTATATAGAATGATATGTACTGTAAATTATTAACATATTAATAGCGTATCGTGAACGCCTCACTAGAAGAACCTGTACTGAGGTGTTCACGTATTTATGATGTAGAATTATTGTGAAATGGTTCTACAATTATGTTTAAAAATAAAATTAAAATATTTTTAAAAAGACAAAAATGCAAAATTTATTATTTATTTTTAACGTAAATGTTGTTATGTTTGATTTGGTGTAATTAAGTTATTGAAAAAATCTGTACCTCTTGATTTTATCCAGATCGAGTTATAAAGTTTTTTTTTATGCGTTGGTGTATTCTCTCTTGTTTGTTTTAAAGATGTAGACATGTAATTATATAGTTTAATTGCATTGTATTTAAAACGTCTTCGTCCGTGGGTGGTATATTTTAATGTGATATGAAAGGTGTAGTTTGTTGAAGATCTTGTTAAAATAATTAATTGGGATTGTAGGGGAATGTGAAGATTAGATTTGAAGAGATGAAGGATTGCAAATTTAGCATAAAGTTGTCTAATAGTCATAACATCTAAAAGTACTTGAATGTACATATATATGTCCTCCTGTCTACCTACAGCATCGACGCTTGCAATTCCACAAATAATTTTGTAGATTTATAAGTTTTGTTTATTGTAAAAAGTATATATCACACGTTAGTATCGTACGACTTAATTCAAAAACATTATTTGTTTTTTAAGTCGGTAGTCTCCTGCAATCAAATAGTGTTGGGCATTATGGATATTACCATTTTGAAGTAATTAATTATTCGAAACATCACTATTCTTATTAATCGGGGATGTCGTGAAATATTTCGTATTCATCGATAGATACATCTACTTAATATAATTTTTTTCGATATAATCTAAACAACGATTTATTTTATTTTATTTTTGGACAATTATTTTTAACATCCTAACCGACGATGTTCATATCCGAATGATAATCTCGAAATATCATTCGAATATTCGAATATTTCTGCAGCGGTTACGTCCATCACTAAGTAATGTCATGCGGTGGAAAACGTAAATAAGTCTTGATAAAAGTCGAAACAAAAGTCTTATGTAGATCCGGAATTCGAATGCAAAACTCGTCGAGTCGGGTTCCTTTATAGCTCCTTAGACCGCTGTTTATCTTTCTGCGAAACGTGCAACCACCCTGCATTCTCTATTCTATATACTCGTACATCTCACTCTAGACGTGATCCTGTATAAGAAAAAACTTTTATAAAATTACATCCGAAAGCAGCAAAATAAATTAAAGGCTTTTAAATAATATCCCATCAAGAAATTTTGATAGAAAAATCTTCAGACTGATGCCCGCAGCAGCGTAAAACCGGTTCACTCTAATATAAGTAAGGAATGAAGTTATTCATCAAGTCAATAATGAAACATGTTGATTTTTCTATATTAAATAGTGGTTTACAGAAAACATTCCCTATTCATTTGATTAATCATGTAAACATTTAAAATCATCGAAACTGAATAAAAATATCGGATGTTTACGAATTTTGATATGTTTTTATAATGAAAGCATCGAAATTGTTATGAATCGGGGTGGTTCTTTAATGGTGGAGAAAGTACAAAAGAAGTTACTAAGATATTATTGTTTTAGAGACTTCGTGTACTATCCCTGGTTATATCCGTCATCCTTCTTACCGAGAACGCTGGGTATCAGTAGCCTTACCAACAGACGGAAAACTGCTTTGCTGATAATGGCATATAACCTCTTAAATGGGCACATCAGCAATCCACGATTTTTAAAAAAAAATTTTGTCCATTTTGTCCCTGACAATTTTCAAAGAGCTTGGGTGCACAGATCTTTTTTGTTCCGAGAACCAGAACTAATCTACCATTAGTTCTCCTAATTACGAGATTCATAATTACAGAATAGAAACCATACAAAGAAAATTAACCCGTGTGATTGCATACCGTGAAGGTTTATCTGATCAATTTGGAACGTATAATGATCGAATTTCACTATATAAACTACAACATCTGTCAGTCAGACGTAAACTTTCTGATGTATTCCTTTTGTACAAAATTATACATGCTTCAATTGATACACCAAACATTTTTATCTCAAATCAACATTAATACACCAACAAGAAAATCAACAAGGAGGATAAAATATATTTTCTATATTAAGAGATACATAACATACATAATTTAATTTTGCATTTGAGACCAAAATACCCATCCAAACTGAATAATATTGTTTTTTATTAAAGGTTTAGTAAATATATAGTACGTATGAGAAGCATTTTATTTATTTTTGTTTTAAAATATGAAGTATATGCCATTAAAAAGACAGGGTAAAACTTTTTTTTTAAATCACCGTTAGCCCCCAAATAATTTTTAAAGATGCCTCTAAAATCGCGAAAAATCAATTCCATTAATAAATAGCCTTTATTTCATAATGTAAAACAAAAATAAATCAAATACTTCTCATACTTGATATTTCTTAAACCTTTAATTTAAAAAATATATCATTAGGCTTAGGTGAGTATTTTGACCCCAAATCCAAAATTAAGTTTTGTATGAAACAGGTCACGCAGTCGTTCCTCTTAAAGCCTATCACACAAATACGGAATATGTGTCTCCTTTACCGCTGACATTGAGAAATTACAACACTATACACTGCTCTAATAATGAAATAGACATTTTTAATGACATGATTAATCAATTTTAAAATAAGTTTTACAATTAATATCAAGCTGATGATGAAGACGACGTAGTTGTAGTTCATTGTAATCTTTTTTATAAAATCACAGCGTAGGTAAATTATGTTTTTTTACGGAGTAGTAGTGTCTTTTGCCATTTTCACTAAAGGAATTCCATATGGGCGCCTCGGTCCGGTTGGAGATTATTTTGTTTTTTGCAATTGAATGAATACGTTATCCATTTTGCGTTTTACCACAACTTTCCCTAATCTAAAAGTTGGGAAATAGTTGTATTAATTATATTAATAAATTAATAAATAATTTGCTTGTACTTATAATGAGAATGGTATTTTTTGATTTTTACTAAAGTTTTCCGTGTAATGGAAAAACTCTCCCATCACAAAGGAGGGCATTTTGCACTAATTTATGTAATTATGTTATATATAACATACGACCTCACGCAACGCGTGACAATTTAATAATAAATAAAACAAATCAAAGTACGAAAATTACCGTACATTTTGCTTACCTACCTTTGTGAGCTATACGACGTGCCTATGTTTGTTTATAATGGCATTGTGAATAATCTACTTTTTTTAATAATGTTATCACTTTGTGTTATACTCGTATATAATATTACAATGAATGTAAATATATCTCATTGAAGAGCTGACACTAATGCCACTGAAATTGGTGATACTTGATCAGCCCAGCTCATGGGTGACCTTCGTCTGTTTCTTCTGCCTTCCACTTTGACCGCAATAAAATTGTTTTACAACTTTATTATTCGTTCAGTCACGGAGCTCCAGCCTTCATGATATATTAATTTTCATCGTTAATCGAACAGTGACAGAATTGAATAACTTAATTATTGGCCCATGGTTGAAATGACGCTACAAACTGAACTGTTTTGCTGTTCAATCTTACAAATGTAGTGCTTTATACATTTTTTTTATACGTTTTCCTTTTTTTTTTAAATGTACAAGTTTAAATTGAATTCAAGAATCGCACTATAAGCTGCTGAAAAAACTTTAGTTTCGCAACATGTAGAAAAGTGGGTGGTTAAACAGTCGCCCGGGGAAACAGATCTGTGTTTCTTGTACAACATTGGTACAGCGAGCAACTTTAGTAGTACGGCAAGAAAAGTTTTGTCTCTGTGGATTTGAACGCACGGTTGACTTTCCGAGTGTATTTCGGCGGAAAAATGCAAACACAAGCCCTAATGAAAAGGTTGCAAACACTTCCCGCATACACTGGCAGCTGGCAACTGCCGACAGTGCCAACTCGCATCTCACAGCTAGCAGCTAGCAGCTCGCAGGCGGGAAACCCAACTAAATTGCATTAACAAGAAATCAACACGTCCGCGTACGAATGAAGAATTAGGACTGAGATCCTGTAACGCGGCGGCAGATTAAACTGGAAGTCTCGAATTAATTTAATCTATTTTAATCGAACTAATGAGCGCTAGAACTACACTATGTGAATAATGATGTATTATTTTCCTTTGCGCACATTCATTATTTATGCAAGTACCAAATTACTGTCGTAAAAAAGTATCTACCCTTCGATGGGGTTTCGAAAACAAATCTTATTGAACTAATTGCATTGTAGATACAACACAATATTTTTTTTTAAATTATTTAATACTGTAAAAATATTTTGTTCACGTTTCGCGTAACTTTAATACCTTTTTAAAAAAAATGGTTTATTACCTATCTATCATGTTATTACTGGATAGTATAAAACCATATTTAAAGGACTGCGGGACAGTTAAGAGGAACGGCTGCGCGGCCTATTCATGCGGCCTTAATTTTGGATTTGAGGCCAAAATATTCACCTAAACCTAATGATCTTTTTTCCATCAAACAGTATATAAATATCTAGTACGGATGAGAAGTAATTTGTTTATTTTTGTTTTACATTATGAAATACAGGCCATTAAAGGAATTGATTTTTTAGCGATTTTAGAGGCACCTTTAACAATTATTTGAGGACTAACGGTGATTTAAAAAAAGTTTTACTCCGTCTGCTTTGAAAATATAATGAAGTCTAAAATTAAAAAAATTAAAGAAATAGTAAAATAAGCATTATGGTGGACTTTAAATTAAATTAAAAACGACCAATTTACAATGGAACACACATTTGCCGTACATAATTTAAAATATCGACTCGAAAAAGGTTTTTTTTAATGTTTTTTTTTAATATAATTTTTTATTTACGTAATCACGTTTACATAGAAAATACGATTATTTTTTTTTTAAATACAGTACACCGGCAATTAATTTTCTAAGTTGTCTCTAAAATTATGAAAATTGATTTTTTATCGTTTTCATTCGTTATTTAAAACAATAATAAATAAAATACTTGTCATCCGTACTAGGTATTTACTGAACCTTTAATTAAAAAAATATATATCATTCAGTTTGGATGGGTATTTTGGCCTCAACTCCAAAATTAAGTTATGTAAGGAACAGGCGTTCCTCTTGAGTAGCGATGTTGTGGACATTCTACCAGGCACGCGTTTTTATTTATTTAGACAACCTGAATAAACAGATGCGACTCTAATTCATAATATTTTTTATACAGGGTATCCGGGGGTAAAGTGCAATAACTTTAGGAGATGATTCTACATGATGGTAGAAGTAAAAACGATAAATAACTTTTTTCAAAATTCCACTATTTTTTCTCATACAAAAATATTTTCCATTTAAGTATTTTTTTCCATACAAAAAACAATTCAACTTCGATGTGTTCGTTTTTTTTTTCGAAATTTTTTCTAATTTTTTTTTTCATGTGCTTGGCGTTTTTAGTGTTCTCACTACCCGGAGCGCAGAAATCAGCAGAGTAAATTACAGGGAAAATAACCGAAAGTTTTAATTAAATTCCGCAGTGGCGCTAATGTCGCAATAAAAATAATATCACCTTCTTTGCCTGGGGAATACCAGAAACAAAATACCAGGGTCACAGAAATATCAATGGGTATTTTCGATTATTATTGTTGTTACTGCTCATTGAAAAAGTTGTAATCATTTAAATATCACGTACCAGGAGACCGTAAAGTATTACAGGAAGCAATATTATTATTAATCTTCTCTATATATAAAAATGAATGTTTGTCTGTCTGTCCTCGATTTTCTGGAAAATTATTATACCGGTTTCGCTGAAAATATCAGTTTGTTCTTATTGATGCTGGGAAGGTTTAGAGAGTAGTTTGAATGAAATCCAATATGTAAAACTGTTGCTATAACGTTTTAAAATTAGTATGAAAAATATAGAACCCGTCATGTTGTATTGAGGTTAACCCATAGATATACCACTCTGGTTAGCCACAGATTACATAATCAAAAGAAGATGGTTTGTGTTGGTAGAATATTTTCAAAATGGAAAACACAAATAGGTACCTACTTAAGAACTTTTTATTTTGATGTATTTTGAAAAAATAAATGTTTGGAATGAAATAAATTTTTCAAATTGTTTCTTTGTTTAGAGATAGTAATAGTCGTTACACGGCATTACTTTCACTGTCAAATCAATTATGGCACCCAAACTACAAGCAAGAATTCACAACAAAAAATCTTATCAAGGCCGGGTACACATCAACTAGTTTGAAATAAAAATATTTTTGTTTTAACACAACTTTATTGGATACATAAACCAACCGGTTTCGTCTCTACCTGAACCATGAAAACATAGAATGAGCACATCAACTTTGGTGAGAGTAAGGTAAGAATGGGAGTAGTGCAACGGAAGGGGAACATGTTTAAAATTGGACTACTCGATAAATCTAATTGATTATTAAGGAAATTGGTTTTATTCATTTTTAGAGATTTATTTATTTCAAGGGCTTCTAAATTATTTAGACGTAGTCCTATCCCATTCCTATGGAGCACATCTATTCCAGAAGATTTCTGGAAGGGGTGATCTGTATCAATTAGATGCCTCAAACGTTCAGTCACTCTCCTTTTTAACCTACATAAAATGCTGGGAAATCGTTACATCTAACCTTATAAATACCCAAATGGATTAACTTACCTTCTGTATCCTTCGATTTGATTAAAAGTTTACCCAAATTGTTATTAGCGTAAAAAGCGGCTTTAATTTCTGATGGAAATTTAGACATACCATGGTTTTGATTATTTTTAATGTATTTAATATTGTGTACACTGTTATAAAGGAACTTTTGTGCAAGGATTCTATCAATTAAGATATGGTCATATCTGTTATTTGTTGCAATTGATTTGATTATACAGATTTCTTCAGTAAAGTTAATGTTAGATAGAGGAATGATGACAAGTCTGTGGATCATCGAGTGGAAAGCCGAATGTTTGTAGGAAATGGGGTGATTTGAAGTACTGTGAATTACTGTACCAGTAAAAGTAGATTTTCTATAAATATTACAAATTGAATTTAATGTTATATGAATATATACTTTTAATAATAATAATAAATAATAATAAATATTTATTCCGGTATGTGGGGAGGTTAGTGCAGTCCCACACATTCCATATAAAATATACATGCAATAGTTATAAAAAATATACAAAATATGTACAAGAGTTTGAAAAAAAAATAAAATAAAAAAGTTAAATAATTATAAGACAGTAGTATAAGGTGATACATCACACATAAAACAAAAATAAAAATAAATAAATTTAAAAAAATAAGAATTTTACTAAATAAGATTAGAATAACTCCTTAAGGGTGCTGCGGCATTTATATTGTGTGGGGCCAATATATTTGTCCAGTATGCGTCGATGCTGGAGGCTGGACTGAGGCGGGCTTCCATAATGAGGATATTCCTGGAGCTGTTTATTCTTTCCCTCATTCCAGCCACCCTGGATCTTATAAGGGCTGCAAAACCGGAAACTCGCCCCTCCGTGAACATACTGGAAGCACTGCAGTATCTGGGGAGGCCAAACATTATGCGGAAGGCGTTATTATACTGTACACGAAGTCTTTCCATACTACTCTTTTTGTAGTTTGCCCAGAGTTCGCAGGTGTACAACGTTGCGCAGAAGGCAAGGAATAGAGTCCTTTTCACAGCGGTACTACAAAGGCGAAATCTTCTACTGAGCATATTCGATTTTACGCTGAGAGCGCGTCTTTGCCTATCAATGTCATCATCATCCATCAGAGTACTGGTGATTATGTGTCCTAGGTATTTGGTTTCTTCAGTCACCTTCAGGATCACACCGTTCAGGGTAGCTGCAGGAATACGAGTCGGGCCTTGTCTATATCTTATGACCAACAGAGCTGTTTTATTGGGGTTATAAGACATGTTTGTTTCTTCAGCAAACTCTTCGCAGATCTTCAGGAGAATGCGCAGCCCTCTTATAGATGGTGCCATTAGTACCATGTCGTACGCATAACTAATGTTGTTCAGACACTGTCCTCCGATGTGGCAGCCTATCCTTGCATTGTTTAGCCTTTCAGTTAGTTCGTCCATGTAAAGGTTGAACAATATCGGGGACATGCATCCACCCTGTCTGACGCCGCTCTTTAGGAGGAAAGGTTCGGAAAGACCATCTTTCCACCTTACTAGGTTTTCCTGCTGTCTGTGCCACAAGTCGAGGATGTGTATCACCTCCGATGATACGCCTCTATCCCTGAGTTTAGCCCATAACAGCGGGTGAGAAACCCTGTCAAAGGCCTTACTCAGGTCGAGGAAGCATGCGTATGAGGTGGTTTTCTTATTTCTATAGTATTCTAGTGTTCTTTTCACAGTAAATATGGCTGCATCGGTAGAGGTCTGCTTTTTGAAACCCATTTGGTTGTCATTAGTTTCCATGCTGGGTCCGACTCGATCCAGTAGTAAACGTTCGAATAATCTTGCGACGGCAGTAGCAATTGAGATCGGTCTATAGCTGTCCTGGGCGGTTGAGTCCGACGATTTAGATTTGAGAATGGGTGTTATAATAGTTCTTGTCATATTATTTGGTAAGTATCCATTCTTCAAAATATCAGTAAATAGCCTCGCCAGCAGCTGTAAAATTGGTCCTCCTGCGTGTTTAACGTCATAATTTTAGGTCATTACATTTTTCGCTGGAGTTCCTTATTGTCAATATGGATATTTTGATAATGTTACTGCTCAATATTATTATTATTCTTCCAATTAAAGTTTTTAAAAAGGTACATAATGTTATTACTTATGTTTAGTTATGGTTTACTATGAAAAAATTGGACTGGAGCTCCTTATTATCCCATAACAAAACAAGTGGTTAGGAGTGAGAAAGATTACATAGTGGAATAAATCATTTAATCCATTGATAAATCATTTAACAGGAGTAGGCAATGAAAAACTGATAAACAAACCATAATAAATTTCTTTAATATAAATAGTTAACAAAAATTTTATTTATGTTAAATCAGTAACATTTATATTTGGTGCAAATTAAAATTACAATATTACAAAGTAAACATACTATGTATATAGATACTACGAGTATACACATTATTTACAATGGAAACAATAATTATACGGATAATGTGGTACTTTTCTGCGCAGGGTGTGGAGCAGCGCACGGAACACTCACTCTGAAACGTGCGCGTGAAGCTCGCTATTATGTACTATCGTCTCTGTTCTGGTAGAAAACATTAACTTGTATGTCAGAATTAAAGTTCTCCACCAGACACAAAACATAAAAGAATTATTTATTAAAAAGTCAAATTGGTAATTTGGTGATGTATCCAAGTACATTAGTACTAGTATATTTTATCTACAGCAAAAACCCTAATGGTGAGTCGAATATTACAATTTTCCTTTGATGGTGCATTTTGTCAGTTTTATTTCAGAGGGTAAATAAATATGATGTGCAATTAAATGCAAAATTGCAAATCATAAAATTATTCATCCACACCTTCAGTTTCAGTGACAATCATAACGTCGGACAAGTAAGTACTTGTGTTGTAGTGAGAGCCTTTAGTTAAAACTTTATTGAATTTTTACAATTGTGTGCACTGAAATCCCTTTGTAGGGTTTTTCAAGCGACCTATCATATTTCATATATGGGAAAATCTTGTAATATGTGGGTTCGAAAAATGTTTTTTTTATTTTTTAATTTCAGTTTTCAAGGGAACCAAAAAAAACTTCCTATGTGTGAACCCCCTATATGCAGGTTTTAGTATTTATTTACGATATTTATTATGCAGATCGTTTCTTCCTGTCCTTCAATATGCTGGAGATGAAGAACTCTCCGGCCTTGTAGGACGACCTGACCAGGGGCCCGCTGGCCGTATAGAGGAAGCCCAGCTCGGCCCCCTTGTCCTCCCACTGCTTGAATTTCTCCGGAGTCACATACTCCACCACCTTCAGGTGTCTCTTGGTGGGCTGCATGTACTGGCCAAGCGTCACGCAGTCCACTCCCACTGTTCTTAAATCTGTTAAAATAGAGAACAGATCAGTCGTAGTATAACATAGGAAACAATCACTAACTAACTAACCATCAAGCCGTTTCGCCGCAGGGGTAGGCAGAGAGGATGGACCGCCATACAACTATATCTTGGCATACACTTCTTGCTTCATTCACATTCATACATCGTCTCATACATTCTCTTCTATTATTTCGACTTCTGACATGGCCCGACTCAAGTATTTGATTCACTTGATCGTGCCATGTCTTCCTCGGACGTCCCCGGCTTCTTCTTCCATCCACATTCGCGACATACATTCTTCTTACACTCCTTTCTTAGTTCATTCGCTCCACATGCCCAAACCATCTAAGCGTCCCTTTCTTAATCTTACTCATTACACTTACATCAGCCTTGCATTCTTTACGAATTTCAATATTTTTCACACGATCATACATGGTTTTACCACACATTCGTCTCAGAGATCTCATTTCTACGGCATTCAGTTTACTTTCATCCTTCCTCTGCCAATTCCATGCCTCACTACCATACGGTTGGTATCAGCATTCCATTGTGGACTGCTAGCTTCGCTTCTTTGGACAACTTTTTGTTTGCACCAACCGTGTTCAGTCCTCCGTTAATGGAGTTTCCTGCATTCACCCTTCTTTCAATATCCCTATCAGTCTTTCCATCTCTCGTAAACATACTTCCCAAATATACAAACTCATCGACCTGCTCCAAGTAATCGTCATTCACAACTATATTGCACACTGTTTTCGTACTCTCTCTTTCAAACACCATGACTTTAGACTTACTTACATTCATCATTAGCTCGTTCTTCATGCATACTTCATTCATCCTAGATACGAGGGACTGTAAATCTTCCATACTGTTAGCAATCAGCACCGCATCATCAGCATACAACAGGCAACATACTTTCAGATTACTCATTTTCGCGCCCAAGCCCACCTCTGGTTTAAACACTGGTTAAAAAGCTTGCATAACCATGTGAGAATTATACGGCTATCTCCTTTAGTATTCAGTAGCAATATTGTCGAAACCAACAGCCTTACCATTCTTCATACATCTAATCGCTCTTTTTATTTCATCCATCGAGTAGTAATACCAATACCAAAAAGATCCTTATCTAATGATGATATCAGACTTCAAACAAAACATTAATAAAAACATATCAAAGATACTAGGCGGCACTTTCAGTGGGAAAACGTCCAGAGACCCCAGTCAAAGTTAGGGAAAGCAACTCAATAGGCTATGTGAGGAAAAGCTGAGCCTGAAATGGACGGAGGCATTTGAAGTAACGAGGCGCCTCGTGGAAGTGATGAGTCTCTGACCCGAATTGGACAAAGGGAATAAATTATAATTTCTTCAAAAGATTGGTATTCACTGTGTGGCGTCATTATTAATAAATTAATTTAAAATTACTTTGTAATCACCACTTTATTAATATATACATATCAACATGTTTCGAAAGCGATGCTTTCCTCATCAGGAAATTAATTTAATTAATTTACTCATTAGTATTCTGTATATTCCTGATGAGGAAAAGATAGCATTCGAAACATGTTGATAAGTATATATTAATAAAGTGGTGATTACAAAGTAATTTTTAATTCATTTATTTAGGAATAAAATATAATTATTTTTGAGAATATAATCAGTTGTAGTTATTTATTGGGTGCAACGATTGGATGCAATCAACTTATAAATAATATTGTTTTGGTTACCTGTAAGCTGCAAAAATGTTATTATACAATAGCCTTGTACACTTTGAACGTATGTACATGTGTACATACATATTATGTAAACTACAATAAAGGTAAGTTTTATCGATTGTTGAATGTATTTGGTATGATTCCTTGCATAGACTGCAAAGTATTGATGTCATCAATAAAAAGGAAGAAGCTCAGTATGACATATCCATCCAACGAGCGAGAATCACCCCCGAAGTTACCACACTTTACCCCGGACACATTTGTATATGTACGTATTTTTACCTCTCATTGTCTGTTCCACCTCCTCATCAGTTTCTCCTAAACCCAACATGATAGATGACTTAGTAATCAAATCAGGGTCAATTTCTTTAGCTGTTTTGAGAACTTTTAAGGTTTGCTGGTATCTGCAATAAAGAAAAATAATAGTTTAAAGAAGTTCAACAGAAAATTTTGGAATGTCTTAAAAGTAAAAAACCTACAAAAAAATTTATTATCTTCTTGACATGCAAAAACTCAATAGCGGACAGTCAAGACTGAAATGAATACTCAAGAACTGCAGCATTACAAATGTGGTCCTAGCAAGAAATATTTTGATAGAGACTTTCTTTAGAATGTGTTTATTATACTCACGTGGCTCGCATATCTCGGACGAAGGGAGTAAGTTTCTCCACTGTTTCAATGTTATGAGCAAATACATCCAATCCGCTGAGAGCAATTCGCTCAATACATTCTGCGTTTCCTCTGAAATCTGGGACAAGGCACTCCACTAGTATAGCGTCATTTCTGGGAATAAAAAAATAAACAAGATTATTAGGAAATTTCGCTACAATAAAAAAAAGGATTGTATTTTAGTTTTATTCATTATTCAGCGCACTTGAGTTTGTATCCAAAATCTTTTTTTTTATTATTGTAATGATCTTTTTTTATTTATTTATTTGATTATACGCCCATCTGGGCATTCTGTACTTTTTTCCCAATGGACCCCTTGCCATTCTTTTTATTTATTTTTCTAAACTTATTAACTTCAAATGTGAACAGAATGTTGCTCACTGCGATAGGTTTTTTGTAGAGTAAACAATTGCCCACCTTTCATTCAAAACACACTCTACCACTCCTATTCATACTCACGAATCAAACAAGTATGTGCAAAACTTTGATACAAGACTGAACAAGTGTTATTTATTCTTTGCTCGATGCATTGCTGCTGGTATGAAAAACTTGCACATGAACGTGCCTGTACGGACACGAGTGCGCAGTACGATCACCGAGCGAACCTTACTGCGCTGCGTTACTATGCATGCAGTATAAATGGACTCCGATCCGTGGACCCCCATTTACATCTCGTGGACCCCCTTTTTTTCTTTCTGACATGGACCCCCTGAAAAACTATGTGGACCCCCAGGGGCACATATAGACCACTTTGGGAACCTATGATCTATTCAATCATCTAAATTACGAGAACCATGCAAATCATAAAATATACTGAAAAAACTCACTGTTTTTTAATCTCTCTGACAGTTTCAGCAAAATGGGCAGAACCTCCATCAGGCATATCTGCAAGAAAAAAAAAAGAAAATATATATATATATATAAGGGTGTCCCTTATACAGGCCAAAAATATTTTTTTTTACGAAATCCGATATGCATGCCTTCTAAATTATTTTTATTTGATCCCAAACACTCATTAATGAAATATCCACTGTCTGAAATAATGTTAACCTGAGCCGAATTGATGACAAAGAAAAATAATCGATGCTTTGTACCTCTCCGTGGGCCTCCGCCCCCCCCCCGGACCCCCGGATGACATTTATTTATCAACTAGAAACTAGGGATCATAGAACATGTTTTTGGAATTTTCACATGTTTCTAATAAATAAGGACATGACAACTTCTAATTTATTAATAAACACACCATACAATAAACCAACAAGTTCTTCATTTGACGGAATGTTTTGATTCCCAAAACTCTTACTTGATCAACCCCCAAATAGTGACAAGACAGCATTTTCGTCAGTTAAATACCATAAATGCTAGCTAAACTTCTTTGGCTGCTTTCGAGATTGTTTCATCGACATTTTCATATGCCTTCATCGACTTTAGGAAGCACAGATCTCACTCAGTAAGGAGCTTTTACTGTTGAAATACATGGCATCTATGGCTTAACATAGGATGTCACAATAAACAAGCACACACCTTGTTTGCAGTGCTGCCTTGTCTTTCTTGGTTAATTTGAACTAAGAGCTAAGTAGAGATATTTTCAGAGAGATAATTGCTTTCGCGATTCAACGAGCTTGGTGCATAGCGGGTGGTGGCCTAATTTTCGATCCATCGATCAATATCACCCCCTAAAAATAAGATAGAGAGCTCTATTATGTCTCGGTAGTCGTCTCTTATGATATTTTCTTGTAGTTTAGCTCCGTAAAACTATAGTAATGCCTCGATTTCGGAATTCTTATAATGTGTTTTTACTATATCTTTGCAGGATTGAATCTCATTAGAATTAACGTCTTTCCAATTTTCTCTGAAGATTTTGAAAAGTGAAATATCTGGAAACTTGGTGAATTTTAGGTACAAACATGCTTTTCAATACACGGTCGTAGACGTTTTCAAGATTCCAATCGCTGATCGTATTCCAAAGAGTTTGTGCGTGCTCTTTACCGAATGAATTGTCCAATTTCAGTACAGCGATAAGTTGTTCCTTGTTTCTGCATTAAATTACAATAGTAAGACATTCTCTTTAGTACCTCGGACCTTAAGAGCTGATAAAAATCCATACCATCCCACCATTACCATCCCAATGAAGAGTAAAACATTCAAGAACCAGCATGCACTGCATAACCGAACCAACGGCCGAGCGACACATGCTGTCGCAAGTGTGCTAGTCTTGACATGTTCCGATGCAATTCGGTGCAGGTTAACTCAGTCCAAATAATAAGAAACTTAATTTCCAAGAGTTTTAATGTCAAAAAAAATCGGAACATAAGGGACATCCTAATATATAGTTTAAAATTATTATAAAGCAGATTGCTCAGCTAATGAGATGAATGTAAGTATGTAAGAACTAATGAAAAACTGTGTAATGGTCTTCCGTCAAAGTGGAAAAAGATTAAAGGGGAATATAATTGAAGCATGTGGACTAATACGTAATTGAAACATTCACCAGCTCTCAAATTTCAAACATGTTCATATCCAATCATTTAAAAATTAATATCGATTATGTATACCCGAATTTTAACATTAAAAAAATTATTATATTATATCATCTGGAAGAGGAAGAAGGAATCAAAATGACAAAACACTTAAGAAATTTGATTGGCAGCTTCCTGTTATATACTCGTAAGTGATTAATTAACCCTGGAAGTTCATGTAATACAATAAAACAAAAAAAGGTATTTATTTTTATAATTTATTGTTGAGTAAAAAAATATAATTTATTAAATATTAATGTTATTGTATCGTCGATCGAAATCCGCCCCCGCTTAAGTCATATTTGGCCTCTTTCTGGGAGAGATTGAAAATCAGATGCAATTATACACTGATATTGTGGAAGAATCATTTCCAAACATGCATAAATATTGCCAATGTCAAATATTAAAATGTTTTGGAAGGAGGTCAAAAAGCCCCGAAATGGTCCAGAAAGCGAATGTATGAAAGTGATAAAATCAAAAGATGGAAAAAAACGAATAAGAAAGAAATAAAAGTGAGATGGATGAAATACTTTGAAGAGGTTTTTGAAAGCAATCCGACTGATAGCAGATGAATGAAGTATGCATGAAGAACGAGCTAATGATGAATGTAAGTAAGTCTAAAGTCATGGTGTTTGAAAGAGAGAGTACGAAAACAGTGTGCAATATAGTTGTGAATGACGAATACTTGGAGCAGGTCGATGAGTTTGTATATTTGGGAAGTATGTTTACGAGAGATGGAAAGACTGATAGGGACATTGAAAAAAGGGTGAATGCAGGAAACTCCATTAACGGAGGACTGAACGCGGTTGGCGCTAACAAAAAGTTGTCCAAAGAAACGAAGCTAGCAGTCCACAATGGAGTGCTGATACCAATCCTGATGTATGGCAGTGAGGCATGGAATTGGCAGAAGGATGAAAATAAACTGAATGCTGTAGAAATGAGATCTCTGAGACGAATGTGTGGTAAAACCATGTATGATCATGTGAAAAATATTGAAATTCGTAAAGAATGCAAGGCGATGTAAGTGTAATGAGTAAGATTAAGAAAGGGACGCTTAGATGGTTTGGGCATGTGGAGCGAATGAACGGAGAAAGGAGTGTAAGAAGAATGTATGACGCGAATGTGAATGGAAGAAGAAGCCGGGGACGCCCGAGGAAGACATGGCACGATCAAGTGAATCAAATACTCGGGCCATGTCAGAAGTCGAAATAGTAGAAGAGAATGTATGAGACGATGTATGAATGTGAATGAAGCAAGAAGTTTATGCCAAGATCGAGTTGTTTGGCGGTCCGTCCTCTCTGCCTACCCCTGCGGTGAAACGGCGTGATGGTTAGTTAGTTAGTTAGTTAGTTAGATAGTTAGTTAATTATATTATAATAAAATAAATTAAAACTTTCTATCAAATTGTCGAATTTATCGTAAAGCATTTACTAATGTATATCTTTTTAAATAACAGAAGACAACAATATAAAACTATGCAATATTAGGTTACCGTCTCGATCCACAGATGTCAGCACTACATAGTTGAGTCCCCACTGCGCGATGGCGTGCGCAGTGTTTTTGGGCTCGTTGGGGTCCGGAGCTGGGGGCGCTTTAGCTGTCTTCACGGAGCAAAACCTACAGCCCCTGGTGCAGGTGTCACCCAGGAGCTATGAACAATAAGCAAAATCAATTAGTACCTAAGTCATTTTAAGTGGGTTGAAATGTATCATTAATTTTATCAACAACAAAAATGCATGGAAAGAACTATGTAATGTATGTACAATTTAGATCTTTATTTCCAAGTGTCTAGTGCTTCATTCAATTCCTCATTATATAAATAAATTATGTATTGTAATCTTGTAAAACATTTAACTCTAGTATGACCTTAGTAGCAAAAAACTACATATTTTTACTAGAATATGCAAGCATAAGGTGTATATTTTCTTTACATTGTAAGTAAGGATTGCAATCCTGCCAAGTGGGATCCCGCAATCCCGTGCTTTTTTAGCTCATGTGGGATTTACTATAAAAAAAAATAATATTACAGTCATAACAATACTTTATAATATTGAGGAAAACATTGAAAAAATCTGAATCTGATGACAATTAGCAACAATCTACTAATCTGTCGTTGAAAGAAGAATTCGAAATTAAAATACAGAAAGACAAGAAAAAATTGTGCAAAAGAAAATAAGAAGGTGCCAGATGTAGAGTGTTTTGAAAAACTATTGAAGAAGGAAATATCAACCTATGAAAGTGACAGAGTAATGGGCCTTCCACACGACTGGTTTGCCCGATACTAAAAAATCCATGGCGGCGAAAGGCTCGATCATCCAGTTGTCCCTTCCTATGGTCAAGTCTACCAACTTTAGGAAAGGAAGACTGGATGGTCGAACCTTTCGATACCATGGCTTTTTTAGTATCGGGCAAACCAGCCATGTGGAAGGCCCATAAGAGGCAAGTTCCCAAATATGGCCTACATTACTTGATGACCATATCGCCAGCAAGCGTAGAAGCTGAGTGAGCTTTTTCAGTCGTTGGCTATAAATGTACCTCTTTGAGAAGCAGATTGGGAGATGAGACATTGAATAATGACTGTTTCTTAACATCTCATTTCTAGAAATTATTATTTTTACTTAGATATTATTTATATCAGTTTTTAATAATTATTATTGTTACAATTTGATAACATGTTTAATCATTAATCATTATTTTAATATTATGTGTAAAAAAAGCATGGAAATAAATAAGAGAGATTCTACTTAAGTTTATGTTTTAATAATTATAATAAAAGGTGAGCAAGCGGTAATTATTTTTTCATTTCCTGCCAACCATAGGGTTAGTAGGATTATATTTTTGATGAATAGTGTAAACAAAAAAACATTTTTATCATCAAATACATAATAAACTGTATTGGATTGAAAACTGTGCGGGATTCCAATCTCTAATTGTAAGTCACTTGTGTCTGATATATTAATTTTATTTTAAATGTCTTCTTTGTGAACAGAACAGAATTTTGAATTTCACATCATCATTTTTGAAGTGTTTTTGTAAACGAAGGTATATAATTCATCGCCCAACATACAAAATACCATCCAGCAAAAAAAAAAAACAGTATTTTGGCTCACCCGTAAAGTTGCTAAATATGAAATACGCCTATTTATTTTGTGGGCAACGAATTTGAGCAAAAAAATCATAAAACTATGATTATGTTACTGTATTTAATATATAGACTTAACAGTAAAAGTTTATGTATTACTATTAAAAAAGATAAGAAACTTCAATTCTATTCGATACAAGTGTAGTGACTCTTAATATTTGATAACCTCGGGTCAAAGATGTACTTGAACTCAATCTCCATATTTCAAGCTTCAGTCTATGTATTTATTTGAATTTTTAATACTTAATAAAGCAAATTTTGACCCAAAGTTTTGATACTTTATTTCAAATCTTTCTATTCGATGAAGTTTCGTGAAACTTTGATTTGCATAATATATGTGTAGAGATTTGCATAGTATAAATTAATAAAGTTTTTTAGCATCATTTGAAAATAAGTTTTTTTTTCAAAGGATACAGAAATTAACACATTATTTTTTATAATTTCTTCAAACGATTGGTATTCACTTTGTAGGGTCATTATTAATAAATGAATTTAAAAATATACTATTATTTTTAAATTCACCACTTTATAAATATACCGTAATGTGTGATCCAGGTTTGGTAGATGTGAAACTTATAATTACTAATCTTATTAAGCAAATGAAATATTATGTACCTACCAAAGTAAGAATCGTGGGCACAAGAACTCCTCTTTTCTGATAAGGTATACTTGACCAAAAATACCCTTAATTAAAAATGCATCAAAGTGTATATTATTATAATTTATTCAAACGATTGGTATTCACTTTGTGGCGTCATCATTAATAAATGAATTTAAAAATATACTCAGTACTCACCACTTTATAAATATACATTGATATCTACATGTTTCAAAAGCATCATATACTAATATTATTACATCAGTATTCATATATTCCTGACGATGAAAGCATCGTTTTCGAAACATGTAGATATCAATGTATAAAGTGGTGAATACTAAGTATATTTTTAAATTCATTTACATTATTTTTTCTTTGTATACCTGATCTACCCTGGTAGATTATCTGATTGTACGCATTACAAACAAAACAAATCAAAAAGGGGATAGAGGTAGATTGATTCTTGTTTGTTTTATGTCCAGTGGTGGACTTATCACCTATTTAGATCTGTTCCACTGTGCTCAAATGTTCTATCAACATTTAGGGCATCCTAGGAATGCTATAAATTATTATTTCTTTATCGTGGAAATAAGAATTGAATAGAAATAATTATTGATGAAAATCGTTAGATAAGGATAATTTAGGTTAGGTTACAAAAATCTGTGAAATAAACTGAAAAGAATATCAAGATAGGATAATTGAAGTTATCAGGAAAAAAGATCTTAATGGTACCGAAATAAAGATTATCGGAGGAAACAATCACTTTGTGGCTTTAAATGAAAAATGCTCTTTGTTTAAAGCAACTTTATTAAATTTATACATATATCATATAAGTATATATGATTACGATCCTGAGGAAGTTTAAAGGTCAAATCGCACCACAGCGGCACTGCGCGTCGCTTTGCTGCGCGTCAATATATTCTCTAGAAGGTTTTCATGTAAAATAAAGATTTGTAAATGAATATTTTAACTCACTGTAAATGATGTATAAAGTGAAAACGTGTTTCTTATTTTTTGAACTATTTTCACATGAAGGCCTACATAGTGAATGTAGACAGCTTGTGACAACCATTTTGCGACTAGTCGTATAATACCCAAGTACACATTAATCTAAGATTATTTTTAATTGACCTTGTGAAAGGTCAATTTAATTTTTTTTTTAAAAAGATAACTTATTTGAAAAAATATAAAAGATTTGGATTCATTTAGTGAATATGAAAATTTATTTGTATTTTAATTTTTATTACAAATCTAAAAAACGTATGTTGTTTGTGTTTTCTCCCTTATCGAAAACATCAGAAAAATGTCCAACAGGTTATTCATAACCCGGGAATGCTTATCTTTGTTTAAGAGAAAAAAATATATACTAACCATAATAGTTGCCGTGGCTGTACCGTGCTTTCCCCCTCCCCAGCATTCCCCAATATTGGGACATCTTGCCTCCTCACAAACCGTATTGAGATTCAAAGTCCGCAACTGTTCTTTCAACTTACTGAAATTAGATCCTATAATATAAAACACAACACAGTAAACAAGTTTATCATTGAAATAAGTTAAATATAACATTTTCGTAGAAAGCAATCACTTGGTGGTTTGACATAATATATAAAATCAAACAATAACTTAGTATTGCACCACTATTTTTATACTAAATTATTGTTTCATTTCATAAGTAAAATATAGTAGATTTTCTAATAATCATTTATATGGTTCAAAAACCAATGGAAATAGTATACTATTAAGGTTAATTGCACGACGAACCTGTCGGTATACTTGTTTTAAGCCAAGGTGGTAGCCTTAACCTCTCATTTTCACCCTTGGCTCTCTTCAATTTCCCGTCATATTCCTTCCAGTCCTTCGGAGCATCCTCGTCAGAGATAAAGTCGTGAAGATCCGGCCCATCTTCTAATTTCTTTCTAATCGACTCTAATTTCGAAGAATGACTGCAACGCACATCCTAAAAACATTGTGACATAAGACATAATATTGGCACGCTTCACTACATATTTCGGAAGATTAAAATACCTTTATCTTCAAATTTCCAACGACTTTGAGGCAGGTTCTATACATATTTATTTTTAAAGTATGATTAATGTACGCCGAATGACTAGTTATCCCATTTATAGCGATAAACAATAAATTTAGTTGAACGTAATTTCGGACTTTTGACAGCTATACCGAATATTATCTGACAGATGGACGGTGTTCGGGTGTTGCAATGTTGAATTGAAATTTTCCTTACTTTTAAAAAATAGGTAAAATTCGAGAAAAGGTCACCTCACAATAAACTTAGGTCACCAACGAAGGTTCAAAATGACTGTGGGTTTTTTCTATACCTCTTGATATATCCTTTGGTATTACCCACAAGTAATGACCGAATTCACAGACATACTCAAGTTTTAAAGGTGTGTTGTTCAATTCTTAATAAGTCCCAGACTAGACAGGCCATAAAAAAATTGCACAAAGGCTAGCCGCGTGCATTTTGTTCAAGCCGGAAACCATCATAAAGCTTAGAATCATTGTAAAGGACCCTTAGCTAGCATTTCGAAAGCAGATAGAAAGTCGGCATTATTTTACAAAAGGACAGCAATAAAACCTAAAAGGAAAAAAGCGTGTAATAAATGAGCGGCCCGCCAGACAATACGGGTCATAAAAAGATCCCTAAAGATGGCCACAGGCGACAGGGCCTTTTTGACGAGACGACAGTCGGTTTTAGGTTTCCGCCCAGGAAGGTACCTATTCTCACCCTTCGGAGAGGCTGCCCAGGCCCTCTGACGACAGTTAGTGTTACGCTTCCATCCCAGAAGGCAGTACGATCTCCGCCCTTCGGAGATCTACTGCAGAGACCGCCCAGGCTCTGCACTGCGTGTGAGTTTTACGCTACCGCCCGATAAGGAAGTCCGATCTCCGCCCTTCGGAAATCTACCGTAGGAACCGCCCAGGCTCTGCACCGCGAGTCGACCCCACGCTTCCGCCCAGGAAGATACTGATCTTCGCCCTTCGGAGATCTACTGTAGAAGTCGTCCAGGCTTTGCACCGCGACTCGACCCCCCGCTTCCGCCGAGAAAGATACTTATCTTCGCCCTTCGGAGATCAAACCTTCGAAGACCGCCCAACGTGGGGTGCCAATTGATAAGACGCTAATTAATGCAGTGGGTTATAATTATAGGAATAACTCAAAAAGGTTAGGAACTGAAAAGCAATTTATGTAATTACTATAAGGCATTTATTTTTTTAATCGTGGGGTTAGTCTTAAGCTAAAGTTTATCTTAATTAAGTATAAAATATCATTAAAATTAGAGTTAAGTACTTAATTCTACGGTTCTTAAAATTAACTATAAACTTTTCTTGTAAAAGTTTGTATTCTTAAAACTAGATATTCACTAGGCTTAATTATACGAGAAAGTTGATTCTTAAAGTTAGAGATTCACTTGGCTTAATTATACGAGAAAGATGATTTTTAAAACTAGAGATTCACTGGGCTTAATTATACGGGAAAGTCTTAGTTATCCCACGTAAAAGTCTTTACCTAAAGGTATTGATACTACATGAGAGTATAGTATTCACTGGGTGACAGGGTGGAAAAATTATCATGAGAGTTCAGAAGCACTTCCCTTTATTGATGGCTGTCCAGGGTCCAGTGGCTGGTCTTCGAAGGTTTGATCTTCGAAAAAAATAAATGCCTTATAGTAATTACATAAATTGCTTTTCAGTTCCTAACCTTTTTGAGTTATTCCTATAATTATAACCCACTGCATTAATTAGCGTCTTATCAATTGGCACCCCACGTTGGGCGGTCTTCGAAGGTTTGATCTTCGAAGGGCGAAGATAAGTATCTTCCTCGGCGGAAGCGGGGGTTCGAGTCGCGGTGCAGAGCCTGGGCGACTTCTACAGTAGATCTCCGAAGGGCGAAGATCAGTATCTTCCTGGGCGGAAGTATGGGGTCGACTCGCGATGCAGAGCCTGGGCGGTTCCTACGGTAAATCTCCGAAGGGCGGAGATCGGACTTCCTTATCGGGCGGAAGCGTAAAACTCACTCGCAGTGCAGAGCCTGGGCGGTCTCTGCAGTAGATCTCCGAAGGGCGGAGATCTTATTTCCTTCTGGGATGGAAGCGTAACACTAACTGTCGTCAGAGGGCCTGGGCAGCCTCTCCGAAGGGTGAGAATAGGTACCTTCCTGGGCGGAAACCTAAAACCGACTGTCGTCTCGTCAAAAAGGCCCTGTCGCCTGTGGCCATCTTTAGGGATCTTTTTATGACCCGTATTGTCTGGCGGGCCGCTCATTTATTACACGCTTATTTCCTTTTAGGTTTTATTGCTGTCCTTTTGTAAAATAATGCCGACTTTCTATCTGCTTTCGAAATGCTAGCTAAGGGTCCTTTACGATTACTCTAAGCTTTATGATGGTTTCCGGCTTGAACAAAATGCACGCGGCTAACCTTTGTGCAATTTTTTTATGGCCTGTCTAGTCTGAGACTTATTACGAATTGAAATGCACATGTTTAGAAACTAAGTATGTCTGTGAATTCGGCCATTACTTATGGGTAATACCAAAGGATATATCACTCTTTTGTCATAATGTACTGTTATTGAGGAGATAATACACTGAAAGAAGTTCGCCACACTGAAAACAGTCATCTGCTAAAGAATGACGTCTGCTGTCATTATTTCATGAAAACAACGAAAGTCATGTAGAAACGAAGATGTGTTGCGAATGTTTTTCATCTTTTTTGCGGCAATGGAGAGCGTGGATAAGACCTTTGTGCATCGCGGTGTATGCCTTAATTATTGTTATTGTCGTCCCTATTTTGATAACGAACTCTATCAACAATGGCTTCAAGAAAAGGGACCAGGGTTCCCTTGTCGGTGGTGCGTTTGTTTTACTGGCGATTCCCATTTCTATTTGGGAAATAACGCAACACATAGTTTACTACACCAAACCGTCCCTCCAAAAACACATAATCAGGTAAATTTTCATTATTTACCGCACTTTTAAATTGTTACCTGTTGTATTGATGATACTAGCTGATGAGGTCACTTTTTCAGGATATTATGGATGGTTCCAATATACGCGGTCAATGCGTGGCTGGGACTGGAGTTTCCGGAGCAATCAATTTACGTTGATTCTCTTCGAGAGTGTTACGAGGCGTATGTCATTTACAACTTCATGAAATATCTTCTGAATTACTTGAACGAAGACACGGATCTGGAAGCATCGCTGGAAATGAAACCTCAGGTGTATCATATATTCCCTTTGTGCTGTTTAACTCCGTGGGAAATGGGAAGGTAAGTTAAAATTTGCAAAACATTGTATTTCCATAGCTGAAAAGCCATTGCCGGTTTCAAGTAAGTATCCAAATATATTCTACAAAATAATTAATTCTGAATAGGGACAACATTAATCAAACATCACTCATCATCACTCACTCATCTTTATATAACCAAACATAAATACTATGAAAAAAGACTACTTTTGGGCAACGGAATTTTAGGTACTTTGCGATAACAATTTTCAACATTCTTCCGGTTAGCATCAAAAAATCTGATTCACAAAAAAGTTCGAACACAATGGATTAAAAGTAATAATTTGGCATTTACCATTGCACTCACCTAAATTCGAAGTTATTGATTTACACCATTTACGGAACATATCTTAATATAAGTGTATATTCATAGGTATTATAACATAATATGCAAAATTACTGCCTCAACACAGGCTAGCCTAGTGACGCGGGTTATGTGAAACTTCAACTATGCATTTCTGTTCTTTACATATTACCTACTGTTATATTATTTTCTATTTTCCTTTTTATATATTTACTTTTTAAACCATTGTCCACTTTATTATACATGTATTTTACTTATAGTTAAACTTATTACAATAAAGATATTAATATTAACATATTTTTTCAGTAATACTCGTCTTCTAAATTATCTTTTACATTTAATTTGCGTTTCAGGGAATTTGTGCACATGTGTAAGCACGGGATCTTACAGTACACCATTGTGAGGCCCGTCACAACCATCCTGTCAGTTGTCCTCGAGCTCTCGGGGGTGTACGGAGAAGGGGACTTCAAAGCCAACGTCGGCTTCCCCTACATGGTGATGATCAACAACATGTCCCAGTTTGTGGCCATGTACTGCCTAGTTCTGTTCTACAAGGCCAATAGAGTGGAACTCAGGCCAATGCAGCCTCTGCCCAAATTCTTGTGCATCAAGGCAGTCGTGTTCTTCTCGTTTTTGTAAGTTAACTCTATATTGGACTAAAATGATTTTAATTACACTGCTAAGTGTTTAATCTTCACTTTCTAAATTGAATTAATTTGAATATAGCTTAAATACATTATTTTTACTAAATGATGTTTTTATGATTACAGCCAAGGATTCATTATCAATCTTTTAGTCTATTACAAAGTTATATCGTCAATATTTGATACGACAGATCAAGATACAATCAAAACAATTTCATCCAAGTTACAGGTATTTAAAAAGTTTTAATCTACTAGAAGTAAGGTTCCAACAATTATTTCATTTTTACATGTTTTAACACAATTTTTTTAATTGCTTTATTTAATCCATGAAAATAACCTTTTATTTAAGGATTTCCTCATTTGCATTGAGATGTTCTTAGCTGCCATCGCCCACCATTACAGTTTTTCTCACAAGCCGTACGTGCTTTCATCGGAGGAGACTCCTTCATGCTTTGGAGCTTTCATAGCCATGTTGGATGTCTCAGATGTCAAACACGATATCTCCGAACATTTCGGTGTTGTCAGTAAGTAAAAATCTTAGAATATAAAACATGTTTTAAACTCATAAATCAAAAAAAGATATTACATCGCAGTACAGCATTACAAAACAATATCTTTTTATGACTAATTCCTTATCTTTTCACTCACAGGTAGTTCGTTGAGTAGACGACTACGAGGAAAATCGGCCTATAGCTTGGCTAGAGGCGAAGACGAAAGTTCAAGATTGGTCGGGGATCCCGGGCCCTCAAGTTCCACCGCCAACACCACAGTCAATAGTCCTACTTACACTGATGATCCCTCTTCTCCAAACTATACGGATGTGGTGATCCGCAGTACTTACGGGGCAGTGGGAAACTCTGGCGCATCTCTAAACGCAATCGATGATATAACACCGGATGCCCCGGATACTTCCAGTAAAAGTTGTTGACCTTGTATCGATCAAACTAAATCATGTGATAATACACAATGAAGAAATGTTAGCTAGAAACATAGATAATTTTACCAAGGCCATGAATTGTAACCTTCAAAACTAATGTAATACACGCATTAGATTTTATTGAAACTTCTTCAAAAACTAAAAGTCAGTTAATTTAAAGTCTTGCGCCAGTTGGTGTTACTGTGCCCGCTTTCACGTGTTTGTATAAAGAGTTTTGTTAAATCGCTTGTACGACTGGTTCAAAAAGTGTGTAAATTTTTTTGTGGCATTCGTCAGCCACTCCAAGATAAAGGACTGGCTTCCTTCGAGCAATAATCGTTTTTTGTATACAAATAATAATAAATTCATAGAATAGACGTAATATAAGAATAGGAAGTAATATTTGTACAGCGCCCCTGAGGTGATTTCTCACAAAAGCGGCGCTATAAAAATCATCCGATTATTATTATTGCAGTGAATGCCGGGTCAAATAGTGTAATTTTTTATTACGTGTCATGTATTTCCCGGCTGTTTTTTCCTGTATGTACCACTCAGCCTTTTCATTCTCTACAACAGAAGGAAACATCAAGTTCAAGTTGAGGTCCTCAAAACCTGAACTTTGTGTGACCTCAAGCTTACAATATGCGTACTAACAACCTTTAGCATTCCTAGACTATTGCCTCATATGTTCTTCAGTATCATCCGTAAAGAAAGAGGCTATGGACTGGTATCAACAGAATTGTTGAAATGTACCGTAAAATCACTCGTCAAAATTTCTTTTGTAAATCTAGCCGTTCAGAAATAAAACAATATGTTATATCCGTATTACCATGACATATTGTTTCATTTGTAATCTTGGCTATGTAAGCTTAAGGTTTGAGATAAATCAATTCTCATAAAATGTATAAGTATGTGTG
The DNA here is from genome assembly GCA_022606495.2 of Halesus radiatus. Taxonomy (NCBI): domain Eukaryota; kingdom Metazoa; phylum Arthropoda; class Insecta; order Trichoptera; family Limnephilidae; genus Halesus; species Halesus radiatus. The sequence goes on from JAHDVE020004342.1 coordinate 75,582, forward strand.
TGTATGTGTTAGTTGTTGAATATTTCAAAGCCAAAATGATTGCTGACTAAGAAATTGACTGCATAACCCTCCAACCAACCCTGCAATTTTCATATCAACTGTACTTTCCAACAGAAACATATTTTTAAATTCAGTTTACATAATGAAGACTTGCTTTTTTTGTTATGTAAAATCATTATTTTATTAGAATTTACGCAGGATTTCCAAAATATGGTTGGTAGGGTCGAAAAAGGATATCTGTGATCTATGAAAAAGATTAAATAAATTTGCTAAAATTAAATTATGTATTGTAATAATATAGTTTCTATCATAATATTATATATTTTGAGTTTTCTCAAAATGAATATGTAATTAAAAAAAAAGTGTATTTAGGACTTAATTTTAAGAGTTTACATCATTAGGAAAAAAATAGTCTTGATTTTGAGAAAAGTAATTTCAATTTGTATGAATCAAACTCAATGTTGTATCTGATCTGCGCCAAAAAAAAATACTTAAATCACAATAGTTTGTAAGAAATAATAATAAATTATCATATCATGCCTTTCAATGTGCATGAAAAAACTATTGTTTTCATTTATATAATATGTGTGCACTCAGTGATATTAGATATTATCAATTATTAATACTGGTTACAAAATCTCAAGATTAATAAAATATATGAACACGTTTTATTTCAAACAAACAAAAAAATTACTACACTAAATTATTTATGCATAATAAATTTAAACCATAAGATGGTGTCTATAATTCTGTATTATGTTTTGCTTCTAAATAATCATACATTGTAAACCTTTATTGCTATCAAAATACTAAATAAATGACATAATAAATGCTTGTATTTGAATAGAATCTCCTTTCTGGACTTCTTATTTATTATATTTAAAAAAAAACCCTTCTTACATATTTATATTAGGAGTTTTGAAAATTCATAATCTTTTACTAAGTATTTTTATATTGTTATTAAAAATAATTTACAAAGCTCCAGTAAAAAATCAGGTAACAAGCGTAATATAATGTCAATGAGAAGATGGTCGCTTTATGTTTAATTATTCTTGTAAATATCATAACAACACTAATGTATCATTAAGTCGAGCATTGAATGTTTTTAATAAAATTGCACTTTATTTTACAAACAACTTTTATTTTATATTGATGGATATTATTTATTTTCAGAACTTCAGTTAATACAAAACGGTTGAGGAAAACGGAATTTTCTTAAATTAGCCAAATATTATTATTTGAAAACGGGTTCACTAAATATATTTGAAGATACGTAATCATTGTTACTGTTAAATAAAATGGAATGATTTTTGAAATGGAATGACTGGTCAGTGGCTGAGTTGGCATCGTGAGTTCAAGTCGTGGCTAAGTCCTCCATCACGACACAAGCAACATCTTCCGCATAGTGTGATGGTAGTAGATTTTCAAATATTGGCAGGTTATTCGTAACTCGGGAATGAAACTTCCCTAGGTCTAAAGTAGTCGTATTTTTTATGGAAAATACATAAAATTTCAAATATTATATTACATATTTGCAAAAAAACATTAATTATTATTTTATACCTATTGCTTTATTTGAATGATAGTCATGTCCGATTCACCATTGATAGGCGAAATGAACAATGTCAATTTGGATGCCAAGAAAAAACAATGATCCGGTTTTTATGTTCTGCAAAAAAATTAACACAACAATGCCAATTTATTGTTAAAAAAGGGATGCACTGTATTGTTTGACTTTTGACTACTAATAGAATATCTCGGTCGTATCGTATTCGAGCTATTAATTTGAAACACCGATCAATTGATGTTTGATGGCTTCAAGTAATTGAATATCTATAATATTGATTGATTCGAAAGAATAACATTAATAAATAAACAAACAAAAAGTTATCTTTTCTCGACTCAGTATTTTCAAGAAACCTGAACAATATAATTCCTTTTGAGTTTATAATTCGTTTTCATAACCGGGCAATAACGAATGGCAATTGACAAGACAATAGTATTCACGTCATTATAAAACAATTAAGACAAACCTGCCATCATTAGATAATTATTAAATTGGGGAAAACAGATTTTATTGATAAGTGCCTTAAAATTTCAATTATCACAATTAATTTTCTAAATAAAACGGTTTTTAACGAAAATATTCATTTAACATTTTAAACTGCATTAAAATTAAAAATAGGGTAGGAGTAAATAAGTTGTCTCCACACAAAATGCCTTAGAACGCCGAAACATCGATTGATTCGAAAGAATGTTGAACAATAAGAAAAACTTTTTTTAAAGTAATTTGAAATTTAATAATCAAATGAAACAATCGAACTTTGTTTTAACCACATTTATTTTTCACGCCTAGCGGTTTCAGAACAACCGTTCCATCGTCAGGGCAAAGTAAAAATAATAATTTTTCCGAATTCGCTAATCATATTATTTCAAGCAATCATAGTTTTGATAAAAATACGGGGATTAATATTCTTCACATTAACAGTAAAGGTAAACGCTTAGATAATTTAGAAGCCTTGGAAATTAAGAAATTCCTTAATAATGAGTCTATTATTAACAATCAAAAAAACCTATTTTACAGCCCCATTTTAAATGTTTCCTTTCACCCCTCTTTCAATCTCCTTCTCTTCCCCCACTCTTTACTAATCCCCAGTCACGCCCCCACCCCCACTGTGACACTTATTATGTTTGTTCTGCCATAATTTTGTAATATTGTTTAGTATATATTTTGCCCTGACGATGGAACGGTTGTTCCAAAACCGGTAGGCGTGAGACATAAATGTAGTTAAAACAAAGTTTGATTGTTTCATTTGATTATAATGGATAACCGCAAAGTGATAGCTTCATATAATAGTATGAATTTTAATAGATTATTTAATTTCAAAATGGATATCACAATTATGTCCATCGCTATGCTAATTTTATTATTGTTAAATAAAACTAGATGCTAATACTGTCAAACAATTGAAACACAAAATGATTTTGGAAACCTTTTAAACGCCAGTTGATTACTTAATACTCAAATATAAAACCTTAAATCTACATATTATTAGGCATCATACATTATTTTCCTTAAATTATTAAGTGGAAGAAAGGTGACATAATAATACTACACATTTATAATCTCACGTAAGATTCGTCAGCCACTAAATTATAGATGATATTTTTCTTCTACATGAAAAGTTGAAGGTTTACATACAAAATATTTGTTGGGTAGTAGTTTGGTTTTAAACCTATTTTTCAATGGCTGATATTTTTGGTCGATCACTGAGTTGCAGACTGACAGTGTTGTGGATGATTTCCATCCCCTTCTGACCGGCCAGTACACTATTGCTTTCCATGCGGTTCCACAGAGTGCCCATGAACAGGCAGTACAGTAAAACACCAACCAAAAGCAATCGAGGAATATCTACCATGGTTCTTTCAGCGATCCCAACAGTACTCAGAAGTAATAGAAATATACTGGAAGCATAAATAAGATATTTTCTTGCGGAATATTGAAGCGCAGAAAGGGCGTCTTTGCACACGTTGATGGAATCCTCGAGGGTATTGATATATTTTTCAGGACTCTGTTGGTTGTTCTCAGAGGGTATCTTCTTAATGGAAAGCTTTGCAGACACGGCTTCGTGATCGGAGTAGGAAAATTTCTGTTCGGGGACTTCATCTGGGAGGGGTAAACTGTAATCGACTACCTCAGCCTGTGATGAAAAAAAAATTTTATGCATTATTATTAAATAAAATGCTATCAAATAAAAACTCATTCCGATATTTACTTTACATTTTCATATACAAGCATTATGTTAAATATTTTTTAGTATTATATTAAATATTTTTTCATTGAATGATATCAAATTTCAGATTGCATTAACTTCTAGTGTGACGGAATTGCCAATCGGATAACCAAATTTTGTATCCGTTGGACGCCGGGGTATCCAATCAGCAATGTCAAAAAACAGTTTTTCTGAATATATGTAGCTATTCTGAAGGAACTACTGTTGACAGATATATACATATATAAATTGTATAAACACATTATCTCGTAAGACGGTACAATTTACAAAAATATAATTTTACCACAAACAAGTAAGTTATTAGGAAAATAATTTTCGGCACACAATTTACCTAAGTATTAGATCGCGGGAGCTCAGTGTTAGAAAGATAAGCTAGATAATAAAACAAGGCATATTTTATCATTATTTTATAAACCGCCCTATTGAAGCAAAACAGTTGGGAAAAAGTTGTACATAATACTTAAATATAAAATATACTGGAGCTCAACTTATGGCGAGTAGAATAAAAGAAAAATCGTGTATTTTAAAATATTGATGTTATATTTTTTGTAATAAATTATACATATATTTCATCCTAAGTAATTTTAGTATTTTTATGAATAATATTTCACTTATGACTGTAAGAAGGTAATTAGGCATTGTTATTATAAGTAGTACCTATTTTGCAAAAATAAAAATTATTATCAATAGAGTGAAAAGCATTTTACAATTTATAAGAAATTTTAAAGCCAATATTTTTAGTATTAATAAACAACCTTACCGAATACTGGGGTCCAGAGTTATATAGAATATAGTCTATTCTCTTGCCCTCAGGGAGGCGAGTTCCTTCTGCGGGGTCTGTGTAAGAATTTGCAGCTCTTTCGTTAGTCCCCCATTTGCGATTCTTCAAACTTTCTTTGGAAGCATTTGCCAGTGAAGACATGCAGGAATCCGTAAGAATGCCAGTTTCACAAATGATTCTATAAAAAGTAAAGTATGAGATAAGACGGCCTCCATGGTCGATGGGTAAGGCTCTCGAATACGAATCTGAAGGTCGCAGGTTCAAATCAAGGCGTGCGCAAGTAAATTTTATTTAATTAATTTGTGCTGTTTCACAATTAATTCATTTAAAACTAATATATAGTATATTTGCGCACATTCCAGAGTGGAAAATACTGTCAGTATTGCCCTGTTGAAGGACCACCATTCAGAATTGAAACGCTGCTTGAAATGGCCTTTGGCCATGTTTGGTGACCAGATCTGAATAGCCAGACATTTCCCCACCTTCCTCTTCCCCTTCTCCTTCCACACCCCAATACCTTCAGCCTTACAACATTCCCCAATTGGGGATGTCATAGTCTTATTGGCTACAGATGGTTGGGAGCAGTTGGGACTCTTGTGCGGTATTCAGGTAAAAAAAAAGACTTACCTTGAAAAACACCACATTCCAATCAAAACTAGTTTCTTCTTTATACATTCTAGTAATATCTGACGGAGAAAACATAATGCTCGCATAATCGTAACACAGCACTTCACCTAAACTCCCTTACCCTGTCCCATCCCTTCTGTACTTGAAGAAAAAAAATGCATATGGTAGGTAACTCAGCGATCCTATTAAGGGAATGCATGTTTTATTTACCATCTTAGATTGTAAAAGGATAATGGAAAATGGTTTTTTGTCTTACTTGTAAGCCAGATCATGTGGTTTTATATTCAAATCTCCAGCTAGAATGTTGACATCAGCACCCGAAGATGTCAATTTAATAAACTCCGCTGTGTTATATGCTTGCAATGTTCTATGAGCAAGATAAATATCTTCTGTGCAATATTCAGCGTGCAACTAAAAGAGGAAATTTCGAAAAAATTAAACAAGAGAATAATAGTTAATAAACAACAACAAATAAAAAATAACTCAAGCTTGAACAATAGACAGTAACAAGAAACCAAAACTTAACTTACATGAGCAGAATACAAGTTGATGTTCAGATCATTGTATTTTATCCTACAGAGGCCAATGCCTTTCCCTCCAAACCAATCTCCGTGATGGATCATGTGGACGTATCCATTGAGAGGCCAAGCGTGGAAGAATACCTCTTGGATCGGCCATCTTGAAAATACACAAACTCCAGAGCCCAATACTCCACTGAAAGGATTTTAAAAAACATTTACAATGCGGTTACCGTAAAATGATTGAAAAATAATAATGCAGCTACTGGTAAATGATTTAAACATTACACTTCCTGACATTACAGTGACACAAGGTTAAATAATATATTTCCTTTTAAAGCAAAATCTCCTCAATCCCACAGAAGCTGTTAAAATCAGATTACTCTTCTATCAGGCCGTAACCTTAGCTGACATATACAATGTTTTACACAATGATTGCATTCAATTATTCCATGAGGCTGAACTGTTAGATATAAGAAAAATGTATTGTCTACAGTGCCTAAAATATGTATTTTCAAGAAAAAAACTATTCCCAAAAAATGAAAATCGTTCTAGTAACAGGATAAATAACGTACTTGAAGTACCTTTGTGTAAAACTAGGCTTGCGCAGAGACATGCTTTTTTTATTGCTCCTAAAATTTTTAATTTTCTATCTACAGAATGTAAGTGTCCAAACATATTATCTTTAAACACATACAAAAATGTAATAAAAAACTGGATTAAAACCAAAAAAAAATATCAACCTTTTCCTGCTATAACTGTATATTTTCCCCACTTTTCTTTCTTTGTTTTTCGATTTGTTTTCTTATCTAACTTAAAATCTTTTATTTAACTAACCTTCAACATTAATGTATTAATACAAATAAACCAATATACTGCAACTAACTGATATCAGGTATACCCACGCACTGGCCTTGCCTATGTGGGATTTTTTGTTTTATATACATTACTCATAGGTTGTTCAGATGTATTTATAATTTAATGTTAAAAAAAAAAACAACAACAAAATGTTAAAAAAAATAAATAAATAAATAAATAAATATATATATATATTCTTATGACTTACCTGTAAAAGTAATGAGAATAGGGAAGAACATCTATAACTTTGGACCTTATTTCAAAAAAATCTTTTTCATCCCATATTTCTTGTAAACTAACAACGTCATGCAATCCTTTGGATAAATATGTGGCTATTGCATCCATCCTTTCCTTTCTGTTTTTGGATATGAAAGGAATACCCCTGAAATTAGAGAGAAACTACTTTTTTTAATAAGCAAACAAAACATTCAAATGGTATATTAAAACAAGTTTGTAAGTAATCATTAGAAAGAACGTTCAAAACGAGTATTATACTTTGTTGCATTTAAGTATTTAAATCGAGGATATCATAAATGTATCAGGTTTTATATCTAATTTAGCGTTTGTTCTATGGGCCGCGAAAATGAACTTATTTTTACATAAAAATCCGACGAAGTGTTAAATTGATTGTAATAAAAACAATTCGATAAGCAAACTTCAAATAAAACATACCAGCAATTCAGTGTAATAACATTAATGTAGACCTCTGAAAGCTCCATTGCAAAATTAGACAATAATATTTAGCGACTTGACAGGCACTCGATTCGCTGACGTTTATTTGACAGATTCCAGAGATAACTTAATTATATTCGCTGAGCTGTACAAAATGTCGATGGTCACGAGGCACGAATTTGATGGTCCTCTACATGATGGCCGTTGATGGGCCGGCGATATTTGCAACGCCACGCCAGGGAGGTTATTTACTGTGTATTCCGGCGCTGTTTAGCCTAATTTCACGGTAAGAAACTTGATATGACGGTGCGTCGGGCAGTTGGTATTATTCTAGGAATAACGCAAAAAGGGAGGAATAGAAATGCGATCTTAGGTAGTTACAAGTAATTTATTTTTATATACGTGGGTTTAGTCTTAAAACTAGAGTAAAACTTAATTAGCCAATTCAATAAAACTAGATACCGAATTACTTAATTCTATTGTTAAAGTCTTTGTACTTAAAATTAGAGGTTCACTGGCTTAGGCAATGTGGGAGGAATTATCATTAGAGTCAGGCACTTCCCTTTTTGGTGATGGATATCCAGGGTCCAGTGGCTGCGTTGTATGTAGAGTCCTTGCGTTCGCACTACGTATTCGTGTACCTCCGGGTCGGGAGTAGGTGCAACGCGGCGATAATCAGAGGCATGGGCGGTCTCCGATGTTGATCTCCGAAGGGCGAAGATCAGTTACTTACTTCTGGGATGGAAGCGTAGAATTCGTAGAGCGTAGAGGACCTGGGCGGCCTCTCCAAGGAGCGAGAATAGGAATCTTCCTGGGCGGAAGGTTTCACTTGGCTGTGTGTCCTGGGCGGACTACTGCAACCGACTCTCCGTCCTGGGCGGACTCTTGCTTCCTCGGTGGAAGACTGCACCTCACTCTTCCTCGGTGGAAGCTTTCACTCGACTCTCCGTCCTGGGCGGACTCTGGCAATCGACTGTCTCCTAGAGCCCACTGTCCTTCTGTCTACCTGTATTGTTCAGCGGTCGTTCCATCAGCGGCTCAATTCCTTTGAGGGGATTATTGCCGTCCCATAAAATCACAAAGGAATTGCGGAATTTCCCAAAATAGCAGTTACGATTATATTATTTTAGTTACGATTTTTCCTAACAATAGGTTCGGCTAGCCTTTGTACTAAATTTATTTTATGGCCGGTCTAATCTGGGAATTCCTATTATTTAAAATGCACATTTTAAATCTAAATATTTCGGTGAATTCGGTCAATTATTTTAGGTGATTACAAAAGGCTATATCAAACTCTTGTCTATGTCAAATTTTATTGCTTTTTTTTTAAAATATGATTTAGATCGTTAATATTTTTTTGAGCTGGAAGCGGGAAACATGAAATATCAGGAAGCTGAAAATGAGAATCAAGAAGAAGAAGCGATAAGCGGCGAAAAGAAAAAACCAAAACATAAATGCAGGGAGCGGAAAGCTAGAAACTGAAACAGGAAGAAGCGGGAAACAAAAACACTTTCTCTTAGTAACTAAATGTTATTTTTTTTAATAAATATTTTAGAAATTTCTACAAATCATTAGAATGTTCATTAGTACCCCCTGGACCCCGAGAAGCAAGAAGAAGAAGCGAAGTATTTTTTAAAATTAACTACAAATTTCGTATTTATTTTAAATTTTCCTCATTCCATCTTTCTATTCACATTTATGAACACCGTTTGTATAAAGTAAAAATATACATCTTAAAAAACTGGAAATTTACTTTGTGGCATTATTTTAAATTAAATAATACAAAATATTCACTTGGACTATTGTGCCCATGAGCCATATACGTGTTACCATTTAAAACCTTCTGAACGACCACAGCGTCCTCAATTTTTGTCTACTTTTAAATGTCAGAATGTACATGCATTTCATTACTGAGGTGATTTTTCATAAAAAACGGCACTACACAAATTATCCAATTATTATTAGCATAATATGAATAATGCATATTTGTGAGGGTTATCTGCTTATTTGAGTCTTTTTTCATCATTATAGACATAGTTCAATAATGTTTTATTCTTCGCGCAGTACGTCTGCCGGGATCGCCTGCTGAATTCGTACTGAACGACCAATGTGAAGAGGCCGGTTTGTACGAGTTCGGCCAACTATTTTGAAGGTTGGGCCAACTAGTTCCCTACCAGGGCGATCTCGGGCGAACTCGCCGAACTCGTGCCAATGTTGGCCCAATGTATACGTACTATCCCTCTACAAAATCGCCCAAATGTCCGAATTGGGAGGTTCATCCATGTATTCGGGGTATAAGGCCTTCCAAACTACAGGTTTGCCCAATACTTAAAAAGCCATGGTGTCGAAAGGTTCGACGACCATCCGGTCATCCATTCCTAAAGTCAAGCCCATCAACTTTAGGAAAGGACGACCAGATGATCGAACCTTTCGACATCATAGCCTTTAGTATTGGGCCACCTGCTCGTCTGGAAGCCACTTATAACTAGGCAGCCAGAAAAAAAACCGCTAGCAATGCTATTTTTTGCATTCTATAATTTATTTATTTTTTTATAAACTTCTTCCTTCCTTGCCTTCTGTTATTTTACTAGAAATATATGCTTTAGAAATGCCATTCTGTAAAAACACAGTTAGGTTAGATACTCTCAGTGTAAGTGGTACAAACTTTCAGTATCGCCCTGGTGAAAGACTAGCATTCAGAATCAAAACATTCCTCGAAATGGTATAGTTGTGTTTGGTGATCAGATCTGAATAACCGGATACTTCCCCATTCCTTCCCCTCCCCACTACCTTCACCCTCACAACACCCCAATTGAGAATGTAATAGTCACACTGGCTCCAGACAGATGGGAGCACTTGGGACTCTTGTGCAGTACTCACATAAAAAAGATAAGTATTTTTTTTTAATTTTCCATACTCAATGACAGTTCTTGATGCATGATTTTGAAATGAGGCATTATTGAACATTCTGATTATTGTAAAACAAAAGAAAGCGTTTATTTTAATGTTTTTATTTATTAATATTTATTATTAAATCTATCCCAGTGTAAGAACATTAAAGATACATCAAAATCATCCAATTCCAAGAAACAAACGTAAAGAAATTTTACGGAATCATGAAAAAGAACTTCCACAATACTCACCTAAAAATACGTTACCTTTTCATATAAATAGTGTGCTTGCTTTCTTCCTCGTGTGTCTTGTTGCTTAAAATGACAATGTAAAAAAAGTATATCTAGAAAAATTATATAACGCAATACTTAAAAGAAGAAAAAAATCATAGTAATACATTCAATACCGATTCAAACTATTCTACCACTCTCCGATCGTTTTATTTCAACTAATCTACATGCCCTGAAAAGCACAGCTATTTCTTTACAGAAAAACCCAAGAGCATGTGCAATCGGTTCAAACAGATCCCGCAGAGACGTCAAAATATTGAATATAAATATCAAGGGGGGCTGTATCAAGCCGTTGAACACTGAAGATAGCAACGGTTTCAGGAAGTAGTCAGAAAAAAGTTGTATGATTCCAACAGTCAGGGGCCGGACAATACTAAAAAGGATAAATCTGGAACAAAAAATTATTACAGGTAGGTTAAGGCCAGATAAATCAACATACATATGAATCGGCACATTTTTTTAAAGTGATATAGTCATTAAAAGTACGAAAAAAAATATGTATACTAGCCCGAAAACCTAATCTAATCTAACCTATTTAATCTTTAAAAATATATATATAAAAAAATATTTTTTAAAAATATCTGTTCCAGACGCTTCGGGGTCCGGAACATAGACTGTAGAATAGGGTGCCGGTCAAGTATTGATAGCCGCTACTTGCCTGTAGCTTCGGTAGTGGGCCTAGTCCAGGTAGCCGCGAGAATACAGTCCTGTTGTAAGGAGAATATATTCTTTGCGGACTGCTTTTGTCAATAATTAGTGAACTCTGCTAAGTCGGATATCCAATGGCGGGAAAATGTGATGGTCTAGGGTGTAGCAAAATCCAACAATATTCAAGGTAGAGCAAGCAGAAAGCTGTGAACCCTTATATATACCCAACGCCGAGCCATTCACAGCTCGGCGCCGGATAATGGGTTCTCTTCAGTTTGCGAATGTCCACATGTTGTGTCAAGTCATTGATGACACAAATATTCATGAAATGCCTCTCTCCACGTTCTACCCTCTGACCCAAACTGCCTCTTTCCAGCATGTTTATTTAAATTAAAATATAAATTATATAAAGGGATCAACGGGTCTCCGGCCCAAACATGTTCAGGGGAATCTCTTATATAATTCTTTACTCTAAACTTACATAATGTTATTATTACTAATTATACTAAAAGGAGCCCGGCCTATCTCCAAATATATTTTACTTGTCCATATCTTTTGCCGAACTCCCGTAATATTAATCTAAACATAAACAAATATAAAATCATAATATTATTTTCATGGGGTGGGGTGGAGGATCGTTGAGGTAGTGGGGCTCGGTATTAGAGCCAAACGTAAGTATGAAAACCCTTTACTTCCCCTCACCCCCACCATTGTACAATCTACACTCGTTGAAGAAAAACTGCTCGCTGGTGCAAGTTCACTTACAATGTGGGGAAAATAGAAGATGATAACTATTATTGATAAAACGTCAACGTCTTCGATTTCCCTCACAACCTTGTCCGATTCAATATACATATATATAATCACCTCTTCCCGTAGTATGTTGATCTAGTAAGATTTTAATAAGCTTTGTTGATCTACCTTTAACACATTTATCTAGGCTCCGATGCAATACATCGAAGGTTGCCAGTTTGCGACGGACTCCAGTCGGTCTATTCATAATCAAAATATGAGAAATTCGCTCCAGTTTAAAGGTTATTTTTTATCTGTTTATTCTCCTTTGGTTGCTCCGTTTGGTTTATACTCAGTTTCTAGATACAAGTTGATCCGGAAATGAATGTGTATTCAGTTTCTAGATACAAGTTGATCTAGAAATTAATATGTATGTAGGTACAACAAAGATTGTAAACGTGGGTTGGAGCGGGCAGAGATGGAGGGGTTCGTCACATGGAAAGAGAACGCGAGCCTACGAATTCTCTCAGTCCCACAGTCCAGCCGCCAGTGTTGTTCACCGCCGAGCCCGTTTTTCAGTAGGAAAACGTATTGATTTTTAAATATCACCTCTAGCGTGCTGATAAAATGCAATTAATTTGAGAACAATTTCTTTTATTAAAAATGATAAGGTGGTATTATTTTGCATCAATTATCCTGTTTATAAATATGTATGTGATAATTGTTTTTAACAATCATATGGGTAATAAAGGAATAAATATTCCGTTCAAAGATGAACAATTAACTTGATCAATGAGGAGACCAATTAATTTGATCTCCTTTGTAGCTTAATTTAATTTATTTGTTGAAGAGGAAAGTATTAAGAAAACTCTAATGAAACATGAATCAAAAAATCACATCGTAAAGACGGTGTGGGATGGTACATTCCTACATTTAACTTAGATAATGCAATTAACATTTTTTTCTCGAAATATACACCTGGGTTGCGGGAACCAAATAACGGAATAATAATATGAACCTTTCTATACCTACCTATAACAATTATTTACATTTTGTCGCATTCTTTTATTGAGCTAGGTTAGAAATAATATAGTTTTTAATAAAATGAACGAAACTAACAAATAACTTCAACTGTGTTCCATCGGCGATATCAAAAATATTTTTTACGCAAATGAAACAATCTTGTAATGAGCGATTAAGTGTATTATTTTCTCATTTCGTTCCAAGTATGAAAATTGTCTTTGAGCAAGGGATGTGCTTTTTGTTTTACAACTTTCACTTTTGCGAGTGAAGAGCAAAAAATAAAGGTCGACATCAAAAATTGATATAAATGAGGTGATAACATGAATTACCGCACTTAATTTCTTCTTATAAAATGACAAACCGATTATGAACTTGACCGCAACTGGGCCATCGAACATTGTTGTATCAACACATGGGTCATTTAAAAAGCCTGCGTGGGTCAGCGTCTGACCCGCAGATATTGGTTCGCCATCACTGCCATCATATCAGGCACGCCATATATTATATGACCTGCTTGGGGTAATGGGGCCATGTATTTAATTTTCGAGTTAGATGTTGTAATGCTGGCAAGTTTGAAAGATCTTACCTACCTGTCGTGAGGAACATTGATAAATAAATAAGTACTAGGTTCAAAGGCCTGACCGCAGAGGTCGGGTCAATATTTAAATAAGGTTTACCTTAAAAATTGCAAAATAAATGCAGTAAAAAGTGACACCGCAACATTGGCAATCCCAAAAATTTGTGCCCAAAATCTAGTGGCCGCATTTTCTGTCTTTTCTGCCAGGTAGTCCGCCAATATCGTGGGAGGACAATCCGTTGTGTGAAAGTACGCTGCATTGCCGTGATCGAAATAATAAAGTTCGGCACTTTGCATGTTTGGCTCTAAAAAAGAGAAACATTTTCAAATCTACTACAAAAAAAAATATTATTGAAATGTTATAAGGCGTATGATACCCTTGTCTAAAATTTATGTACCACTCTTTTTTGTATTATTTAACATTGATAGGCATAAATAATGCAAGGAATATTTTTTCCTAACAAACAGGCTGTAAAAGTAACATCAATATTACCGGGTGGCTGGCAATTAGCGTAGCATTGCGATTCTGGCATGCAGTTAACTGCGCTGTCTTTTGAATCATTTCCGTAAATTGCACCCGGTCTGTTCATGCTCCCTCTGTTAATGTTTTGATCCTGAAAATACATTGTCACAAGTATTTTAATTATTATTAACAATATCACTGTCACAAGTATTTTAATTATTATTAACAATATCATTAGCACAGAATGAATAGTGTGTGTACTTATATTTTCTACCTTTTACTCATTTGTCATTAATTTTAGTATAACTTTCACAGAGATAATTATTATTGTAATGTACTTATTAGGTTTTTTTAAAGTATTCATGTATGTAATTTTTAGACATCGACCCCTTGGAATAACAAGGTTCCATCTGACACGGCAATGTTATGCGATAATGAGCCTTAAAGTCGCTCTCCTTAGAGCACATTACCGCATGACATTGCTGCGTCAGTTGGAACCTTGTTATTCCAAGGGGTCGACATATTACCTGTTTTATGTACTAATATAAATAAAAAATAAATTTAAAAAATAAAATAACAACTATCATAGTATTTTTATTTATCAGAAAAAGCATATATTATTTACGACAGGCAAAGACGAGCACTCAGTGTAAAGTCAAACATGCTCAGTAGAAGGTTTCGGCTTTGCAGTTCACTCGTGAAAAGGATGCTATTTCTTGCGTTCTGTACAACTCCTTATACATGCGAGCTCTGGACGAACTTCAAGAAGGGATAGCATGGAAAGACTTCGCATACAGTACAACAACGCCTACCAATATAATAAATAACCAATTCGGCTTCATGAGTGCTTCATTAACTGATATGGCCATTTATGGAGTCAAACAAACAATAGCCTACTACAAAAAAAGAAAAACAACCGTTTATGAGTGTTTTCTAGATCTTAGCAAGGCTTTCGATCATGTGTCGCACCACTTATTATGGGAAAAACTCATAAAACGTGGTATCCCACCAGCAGCAGTCAATATGCTGGCTACTTGGTATGGGCAACAGAAAAATCTCATCCAATGGGCAGGAGCTTCTTCTAAACCCCTATTCCTTAAAAGCGGAGTCAGGCAAGGGGGTAGTATGTCTCCCACTCTATTTAATATATACATTGATGACCTCCTACAAGAGCTTAACGACTCACGGATTGGTTGCCATATCTGCGGAGAAAGGAGTAATAACACGCCGATGACATGGTGCTGCTCGCATTATCGATTAATGCGATGAGACGACTTGTTTGAATATGTGAAGAGTACGCAAACTCACAACTTGCTGTACAACTCCAAAAAATCACTTATAGTTGTATTTAAACACAAGAAGGAGCCACTAAATATTCCACCAATCTGGCTAGAAGGAAATATACTGCTTGTGGCTTTGCAGTTCAGATACCTGGGGTATATCCTTACAGAAGACATGAACGATATGGAAGATATGGAATGACAAAGAAGAGTCATCAATATACGCGCCGAAATGCTCTCAAGGCGGTTCTACCACTGTAGCGATGCGATGATGTCAGGAAACTGCTTTTTAAGACATTCTGCACTGCCCTATACACATCTGAGCTGTGGTCGCAATACTCAGCAGCGCAATGAGACAAGCTGAGGGTGTGCTACAACAACGCATACAGGCAACTTCTGCAACTTCTAAGGTTCTGCAGTGCCACGACGAAGTTCACTCAAGGGAGGGTCCACTCATTCCCCGCCTTACTTCGCCACCGACTAGCCAGCTTCTGGGGCAGGACACGGAAGTCAACAAATGCCATTGTCGTGGCTGCATCCGCGTGGCTCAGCTCTCCACTCAATGAGCGATGGATGCAGATGATGCGACTGCCACCCTGAAGACGATCTATTAAATTAAATTTATTTAATTTATTCTATGTTACTATCATCTAAGTTTTTCATTTTATTTCTTTTATTTTGATGTAATTACCTTTTCATAATTTTTTTTTTTTTTCACATTTTCTTCTCATATGTTTTTATATTATTATTTTACCATTTTTACTATTATTATTATTATTTTTTAATTTATTTTATCGTATTCATTTCTCTTTTTATATTGTATATATTTCATGTGATATGGCAGACTGGGTTTGCACTACCCACCCAGTCCTGCTGGATTAAAAACTCAAATAAATAAATAATTCAATAACGTCATTATCAAATTATGTTCTCTTTACATTTCCGTTTTTATGAATATATATTATCTATGTTATTTGTATATACTTTATGGGATGTGTGGGACTGCACTAACCTCCCCACATTCCGGAATAAATAAATAATAATAATTATTATTATTATTGCAGTGGATTGGGTAATAATGTAGGAGTTATGTGAGGAAAGACTGTAACAAGCCCCAAAGTAACATAAGAGAGGGACATCTAAGAAAGAAATTTAAAAAAAAACTCACATATTTTCGATTAGGACAGTCCTGATCACACGTCTTGTTATTGCTTTGCCAATTTCCAAAATTTTGCTTGCTTTTATTCTGTTCCATTCCATTAGTCATTGACTTATTAGAAGTCTGTTGAAATACATTTGGAAACCTAAAGGTCAAAGGGATGTTTGTATTAGTATACACATAAATTGATAAAAAGTGCTTATTCTGCTACTGACAGGATGGTACTCTCAGTAAATTTATGTTCTTTCGAGGCAATATAAACATTCAATTGAGTAATGGAAAGTAATTACGGAGCATGAGGACATGGAGGGTATGACGGACATGCCCCAGATATGATGCCACTGGGATATCTCTGCGGTTCCATTTTATTTGAGGCTTTCGTTTGCACAGGTGATGATAAGGCGCTACTTGCATAACTCTAAATAAATGCAGATAATTTCATAGATACACATAAATAAAAATGTAAAGGCAAAACTGAATCCAATAACAATATTATAAAAGTCAATCTTTATACCTGAAATTGAACTTCTTTTGCGGTTTTGGTGTCATCAACGAGCATTGCAGAGTTATCAATCTTGATTGAACTTTTAGATTTCTTTGGACCCTCCTCTTCAATAATTTTAGATTTTTTATTTTTATGATGATTCTTTATCAGTACCTTATAAATAAATAGAATAATTGTCTATACTTGAAATAATTTTTTAGTATTCATATATACCTGACTATGAAAGCATCGCTTTTGAAACATGTAGATATCAATGTATATTTATAAAGTGGTGAGTGCTGAGTATATTTTTAAATTAATTTATTAATGATGACGCCACAAAGTGAATACCAATCGTTTGAACAAATTATAATAATATAGACTTTGATACATTTTTAATTAAGGGTATTTTTGGTCATGTATGCCTTATAAGAAAAGAGGAGTTCTTGTGTCCACGATTCTTACTTTGGTAGGTACATAATATTTCATTTGCTTAATAAGATTAGTAATTATAAGTTTCACATCTACCAAACCTGGACCACATATTACTAAAATGCTAGGATTCGGCCAACAGACCTTCACTTAAAAAATTAAAAACTACAAAGCATCCCTTTACTTTATTACCCAATCACAAAACTAGAAACCAAAATAATTATCAATTCGGCGGCCTCCATGGCCGAGCAACATTCTACAATTTGTGTTGTTTCACAATTAATGAATTAATTAAAAATAATATATGGTATATTTGCCCACGTTCCAGAGTGGAAGATACTCTCAGAATCGCCCTTGTGAAAGACCACCATTCAGACTTGAAACATTGATTGAAATGGCTTTTAGCCATGTTTGGTGACCAGATCTGAATATCCAGGTATTTCCCCATCTTACTCTTCCTCTTCTCATTCCCCTCCCCACTACCTTCAGCCTCACAACATTCCCCAATTGGGGATGCCATAGTCTCACTGGCTCCAGAGGATTGGAAGCAGTTGGGACTCTTGTGCGGCATTCATATAAAAAAAAAAATTTTAAATTCGGCAGCAGTCGTCCGTGGTACACGTGAAGCTACTAAGAACCAAAATATACAATAGTTTTGTAATAATAAAATGATGTACCTCGACAAAAGAAGTATTGGAAGTGTTGTTAGTTACTGTATTGTTCTCTGTTTCGTCGGAATGAGTTGAGGAATTGGTAGTCTCGTCTGCGGAATCACTTCCAAGGTCCAAAGGAAACATGGGGGTTGGGGGTCCCATTGTGTCGATCACTTTGTGAATATCATTGTGGAGAGTGTTTGACATTGCTGGACATGGTGGACATGACGGTACTTCTAAACCGAATCACGATTTTAAGTATCTACTAACACAATAAATTAATATGTATATGTCAAAAATTTTGATTCACTTACCAGACCTAACACAAACTCGTCGATTTCCCGGGCAACCAGGTTTACAGATATTAGGCATGCTCTCTGATACCATTTCGTTAATATTACAATATCAAAATTCAATATAATAAAATGCTTTTATAATTGTACAAAATACAGAAATCTTTTCTTCACTCAAGTGTTCTTTTTTTGAAATAATGTGTGTTACTTCACAATTTTTTTTTTGAAAATGGTAGGAACTATGGTATTCTTATCTATTTATAGTACCTACCATAAATTATATTCCAGATGGCCAATGTGGGTTATAAAAATTGTGTTTTTATAATTTGTGTTATACGAGGTGTGTTCAAAAGAAAAGGTGAATTTTGAATTTTCGCGGGCTGTGTACATTCGATTATCGAAATTTTTTTTTGTTATGTTGGTACACATATGTTTATCATATGTTAGCATTATCAGCCATTTTGGATTAGTGGTTTTTTTTTGACAACTGGAAAGGTTAGTCATGTTTTTGTGTGTTCTTCGATTTTTTACTTTTGAAAAAAATGGATCAAAGAATATGTATTAAATTTTGCGTTAAAAATGGAATAAAGTGCTCCAACGCACTTAAAATGTTGACTGTGGCATTCGGCGAGTCTACTTTGTCTCAAAAAAGTGTTTATATGTGGTACAAGCGATTTACAGAAGGCCGAGAAGATGTTAATGACGATGAGTGTCCTGGAGTTGCAACCACGTCAACAAACGAAGAAAACATCGAAACAGTGAAGAAAATGGTTTTGGAAAATCGTCGAATCACTATTGGGGAAGTTGCAGAGGATGTTGGCATATCAATCGGCTCATGCCATGCAATTTTCTCGGATGTTTTGGGCATGAAACGTGTGGCAGCGAAGTTTGTTCCGAAATTGCTAAATTTTGAGCAAAAGCAACGACGCATTAGTATCGCTCAAGAGTTGTTGAATGACGTCAACGACGATCCAGATTTGCTCAAAAGGGTCATAACTGGTGATGAAACGTGGGTATATGATTATGACGTCGAAACCAAGGCCCAATCATCCCAATGGATGAAGCCATCCCAGCGGCCAGAAGAGCCAAGACCGAAAAAAGCACGCCAAGTTCGATCAAATGTGAAGGTTTTGCTCACTGTTTTCTTCGATTACAATGGCGTGGTGCATCATGAGTTCTTGCCAACAGGTCGTACGGTTAATAAGGAATACTACAAGGAAGTTATGCAACGTTTGCGTGAAGTAATACGGCTCAAACAATCGGAATTGTGAAAAAACAAATCATGGATTTTGCATCACGATAATGCACCAGCTCACACATCAATGCTTGTTCGTGATTATTTGGCCAAAAACAACACCGTAATCATGCCTCAACCACCGTATTCACCAGATTTGGCTCCCTGCGACTTTTTCCTATTCCCGAAACTGAAGAGACCAATGAAAGGAAAGCGTTTTGCCACAATTGATGAGATAAAGTCAGAATCAAAGAACGAGCTGATGGCCATACCGAAAAGCGCATTCCAGAAGTGCTTCGAGGATTGGAAGAAGCGCTGGCATAAGTGCATTATATCTGAGGGGGATTACTTTGAAGGGGAGAAAATGAATATTGATGAATAAATACTTTTCAAAAAAATTCGAAATTCACCTTTTCTTTTGAACACACCTCGTATGTACTAACATGGCA
This sequence comes from Halesus radiatus, assembly GCA_022606495.2. NCBI lineage: Eukaryota > Metazoa > Arthropoda > Insecta > Trichoptera > Limnephilidae > Halesus > Halesus radiatus. Next base: position 95,441 of record JAHDVE020004342.1, read on the forward strand.
ACTTTACAATAATATAGGTGAATGGAAATTGAAATATGTGTTAATTTTTTAATTGTTTTAATAAATATTTACTTATATACATTCCAAATTCCTTAATAATACTATATGCCTTCAATGAGCCAAAAAATTTGAATGTGCCGAGTGTCACATGATTACAATAAAATAAAAAAAGCTAGAAGTGCTCGTAGGAAACATTGATCAATGAATGATTACAATAGATACACAATATACATGCACAAGAAACTTTACTACTGAATCTTAACTTACATTCATCTTCTGTAACCGTAATAATATATTTGATTTCTAATGTAAGTTACAAAATTATTATTCTTTTAAGATTATTTAATGGTTTGATAATTAGGCTCAAATACCGGCAATTTTTCAAGGCTTTAATATTTTAAAATAAAGTTGACGGCACGCTCCCTACAAAAATATCAGGAGAATTGTTTTATCAACATGATGAAAAAGCATTCCAAGTAACTTCATTCTACTGACAATGTGAAGATGACTTATTTTCATTGTCTTTGCATACATCGACTGCTACGAATTAAGCTACGCTAACTCAGGTTATCCAACGCACGGAAGAGCATTTTACGACAAGCCAAATCTAACATTCAAGTTGATTCGGTAGCATCGTACCACCAACTCTGGCAGAGCATTGAGAGTTTTGGTACCGGCCCCAAAGGTATACATATACATATTTACACTTCATTGCAGAGTAAAAATACTGCAACCATTCAGAATCGAAATGTTACATGAAATTTGATAAGCTATGTGAGCAACCAGATCCAAGTATTAACATCACCAGGGGTGCCATTGGTTCTGAGGGACTCTTGTATGGTGTCACATAAAAAAAGGATTATCAATGTAATTATTAGTTTGGCTTTTTAATATTATGTAGTTATTAGATTTGGCATAGCAATAAAACAACACATGAACAACTTTATTTGAAACTTCCGCTAGCTAAACATGAGTTAGCAGTTGGATTTGAATCAGTCGATTAACACACCCATCTTTTACGCACTTTCGTGTAATCAAAACACCCAACAGCTGTTTCAATTTATAACATCAAACAGCAGTTGGATGTCCTTGAAAGTCCTCAAGGTAGAATATCTAAAAACCCATAGTTTTAACGCTTGGTTTCTATTTATTATAGACATTTAGAACATTGTACCTATTGCTATGTATTAATATGCGATTGAGGCAAAATTGCAAAGCATTTCATAACTATTGGTCTCTCTGTTTCTACGCATATTTGCTGCTTTAATTTACATATCATAAAGTACATCAGTCATCCATTTAATAGCGCAAATTGGCCAAATGTGTATTTATTTTCCTTTTAACAAACTTATTAACTTACTTCTTTGTACTGAAGTGAACCAATCACTCTTAACCAGTGGCAGGCAACTATGCTTTTGCTTTAGCAAATAGTAATTTATTACCAATTATTATTTGATTATTCACAACATGAAGATTTGAAAACTACATATTATATAAATGAGAGCCAATAACAAAGTAACTTAAATATGTAACAATAATTCTCTTGTTTTATTTTAAGTGCTTTAGAATATTCAAAAGTTTTATAAAACATCAAGAGTTTTTAAACGGAATAATGCTACTAACATTCCTAGTTTAAGAAAATAAAATTTTGTTATTAGAAGTGATAAACAATAGTATTCTAACATTTAAATTGGTGAAATTAATCCATTCATATCATAAACATAAATGATTTACATACTCGTATGGAGTTGACATTAATCTTGAATTAGATCAGTTGTGGAAACAGGGATTGATAATGAGTTCTCAATAACTCCTGGAAGAACAATATAAAGTATGTATTGTGTATTTTCTTAATGAATGAAAGCTAATTTTAATATTTGCAAGCAATGAGCAAATAGCGAAGAATGATACATACATACATATTATATTCTAAACATGTTTATGTTACAATTATGTCTGTTCATATTATAATCGAGCTTGCTTAAGAGGAACGGCTGCGTGGCCTGTTTCATACAAAACTTAATTTTGAATTTGAGGCCAAAATACCCACCCAAACTGAATGATCTTTTTTTAAATTAAAGGTATAGTAAATATCTAGTACGGATTAGAAGTATTTTATTTTATGTGTTAAATTATGAAATATAGGCCATTCAAGAAATCAATTTTTCATGATTAAAAAAAATCATTAGGTTTGGGTGAGAATTTTGGCATGAAATCCAAAATTCAGTTTTGTATGAAACAGCCCGCGCAGCCATTCCCCTTAACCTCTTGAGACCCTGTGGACACTATATTGCCCCTCTGGTAATACATTTTGTTCTAACTTTTCAATCAATTTTTTTACGCTGCCTTCAATTAATTTAGACAAAGTCTACCTACTTCTAAGTTAACTGTATTGTTTTTTTTTAAATCACAATAATTTAAAAGAATTCTGAAGTTTTTAAAAGTTACATTTTTTCAAAATGACATCTAGATCCTCGGCCTTCCCGGGTAAATGACTGAATTTCTATCATAATACGGAATTAATTTATTAAATTTTGATAATTTTTTTTAAATAAGAATGATATTTACCCGTTAAATCATTAAATGCACTAATCGTTCAAAGTATTCAAATGTGTCAAACAAAAAGTAGGAACACTTTACACTCGGGTTAGTAGAGTGATGTTTTGTGTAAAATTTAATAACTAAAATAGTTCAAGTATTACGCAATGTTTTAAAAATATTATTTCCGCAGCATTGATGTACTCGTATCTATCAATCATGAATCTTAAAAAAAAATAATGAGTTGCTTTTGAATATTGTCACACAATGCCAGCCCCGAAGAGGGCAATCAAACTCTCCCAGAATGTTCTGAAATCGAACTCTCATATCTTTACATCAGTATTTACGTTATCCGCTTTCGTTGGTAAAATTATGACATTAAAAAAATATTTTTTTATTCATTATTAAGTAAAGAATTTTCTACCAATTAATTTACAAAAAAACTTTGCATTGTGATGATTTATGTACTTTTTAATAATTTTTTTACCATATTGCGACATGAAGGACACTAGTGTCTCTTCTGTAAATAATTATAAATAAAAACAAAAATGTATTTTTTCTAGTGTGTGGTTTTGTCTCGGGTCTCAAGAGGATAAATAAATTATCACTACTACCAATAAGTGAATTATCATGCAACAGAAAGTTGTAGCACTTTCAGTTTAATATATCACCCCTAAATAGGAGTCAAATTGCTACATGCATATTATGAATACCCAATGCAACACTTGTATTGAGGGTTGTACCTGAATACGCTGCCACTTCCTGTTCTAGTTATCTTTCGTACTCGCTTGAGTTGAAATGTGTAAAAATTTAAACCATGATAATTATTTGTATTGTTACATATATATAATTGACAGGATAAATATTCTTAAGCGTTACATTTCATTTACAGTAGGTAATTTTTGTACACTATGGATATTTCTGTATACATATTGTAAAAAATAAACATTTAGTTACACAATTAGCCACAAGAAAAAAAGACCTAGGTTGAATTATTGCTGGTGTTCGTCATATGTATTGTGTGGTGTTTTCTTATAAATAAATAAAATGATACCGATGAAGCTACACTTTGTATGTACAACTTAATTTCAACACTACCACATAAACTGATTGTTGGAGCTATTGCTGATTTTAATACATTTAAAAAAATCATTTACTTAACAATAATAGATTTCTATTAATCACTCCTTAATTTGAAATGATAAGCAAATAATTCAGATAAGGATATGTTTATTTTGATCTATTCGCCGAAATAAATAACATAAAAGCAAATTAATAACTTAAAATTGGAATTAGATTTTAAGGGTGTGTTGATAGAAAATGTTAACCAAATAATTATTTAATGGTTGATGTTAAATAAAACACCATTTTAACTCTTCACATGTTTATAAACAATGGAAGAATTCTATTACGCCGCACTTCAATATAAAAATAGTTTTTCACTATTATTATCCAGCAAGAGCCTTACCATATTTTCAAAGAATCGCACCACATAATATACTTTTTGAATAAATAATGATTCTACGTACAGGTGCCGTAACTAAAGTAATAAATAGAATAACTAATGTAATATTTACAGCAAATACACATAAAGTCATGACGGGATGTATTTTTAATATTAGAAAAGTGTGATAGGAATTGTGATGAAAATAAAAAACATAAAAAATATTCAGAAATATGTTTAGTGATGACTAATTATCATTACATAATATAATACATACATCTCTTATCCTTATGTGAAAACTTAAGATATACATTTTTGTTATATAAAAAAATCAATGGTTTTGTTTATTTGAGATGGTAACACAAAAGACATAAAAAAATAAATAATACCTAACAGTCGTAGCATTAATATGTAATAATATAGTATCAAAACAAACATTAGTAAACATTTGAGCATAATATTATTTCTAGTCACATAAAGCTATATATAGAGTGCTTTCAAGCTTTTGCATAAGTATATTATTAATGATTCTTATTCATAAAGAAACAACCAAATTATACCAACTGCTAACAGCAACTCCTCGATTTGACCGGTAATATCCGGCAAGAGACACTTTCTAAAGAGTTGTTTAACCGAACCAATGAAAAAGTGTTTTTTTTTTAATTCAAATACTGTTGCCTCTACCCTCAGCAGGACTTGAAGTGTAAATAAAAACATTTTCAAATAAATAAATTAAAATTCTTAAGTGACATCCAATGGTTATTGATTTATTAGGCATTTATCCAATTTGATTTATTATAAGTTTTAGAATGCTAACGAAACAAAGCAATGATTAGTAAGAGGCTTAGAATGTTGAAAATATCTCTCACTTTCGACTGATGAAAATAAAATTTTGAATTACAATATAAATTTGCATAGAAAAACCAAAATAACTTGTATAATTTCTATGAACATGGTGAGTATTCTGCAGGGGCGTGAATTGCTCTATGACAAAGGTAAGCTGTCGCTGTGCATAGTTTTTCAAGTTGGGTTATGAATTGTGCATTGAATATTTGAAAATGACCATTTTACTAATATCTTCCGCTGAATTGACTGTGGCAATGATTGTTGTGGTCAACTGAACAAATGAGCCTTACAAATTTTTTGATCAGATGTTTGTTATACTTTTTTAATATTTCTTTTTTATTAGAGTATGCACTGCTATGCAACCCTCGTGGACTGCACACCACTGTTATTCTATAATACAGTGAATGTAATCTACTTTCTTCCTTATTGTCGTTTCCTCATTACAGAGGATCGTGACCCCATTATTCAAGCGACATTTCCAAGATGCCGTTGTTAATAGATATTGATCAGATGGCATAATATGCGATGTGTTGAATATAAAGAGTATCCAGACCATAAACAAGAATTTTCATCAGCACAAATCGTTATGAATCTTTATAGTTTACAAACCAATCACCTTACATACAATGTTAGAACAAATTCAGCATTCAATCTTATTATATTTTACCAAATAAAAAAGTGGAAAAAAAGATGGTCTGAATTTAAAGAAATAAATTTCAAATTGTTATAATCTAAATCCTAAAACATAGTAAAGACTTAATTCTAACTGACTAAAATACAGTATTTAAAAAAAAAGCTACACGTAAACAAACATTAAGGGTAAACTTAAAATTATTATGAAAATTCACGATCACAGATGGCGTTAATTTCAATGTTTTATTGTAAAAACTTTTTAGTACGTAATGCTTTTAAATATTTAGATATAACTCAATTCCATTAAGAAACTAAAAATACAATATTTTATTGTAACATTAACACATAGATACATACTTTATGTGTTAGTTCAATATATTTGTATAAGTTTCTTGAAGGAATTGAGCTGTAAACCTACAGTAACAATTTATTATGTTTCTTATTCTGTATCCGAAATAACAGAAGAGAATGTATAAGGCGATATATGAAGCAAAAAGTGTATGCCAAGAGTTGTTTGGCGGTCCGTCCTGTCTGCCTACCCCTGCGGAGAAACGGTGTGACGGTTAGTCAGTTAGTTAGTATATTCTGTATGTACACCCGCCAATAAACAATTCATCCCACTACTAAAAATAGTTTTTTTCTAAAATCCTTAAATTAACGCCATATGTGGTCGTAAATTTTCATAGTAATTTTAAATTTTATCCTTAAAGATCTTATTTAAAGTACAATTTTACTGTGAAACCAGCTCCAATGGAAACTCTCAGTAAGACACAGCAATGTATTCACAATTAACACTAGGCTAGATGAAATGACTACATTATTACATTTATTTGGGAAATCCAGAGCAACGGAGAAATTTATCCTAACACCAATATTCAAAGCAATCCGTCCATCGAATAGAATTTATAGGTATAACTTGGAAAAAATTTAAGTTTATATAGAGATTAAAAGCATATACCAATAAAAAGCTGATTGTTCAGTAATTAATATTAATTCTTTGTATGAAAATTCAGAGGAATATGTTTATAATAAAATAAAATTAATATTGAAAATTTATTCAATAAATAAATGACCTCATGAAAATGATAAAAGTATTATTATGAACTGATCCAAAAAACATTAATATTATTTTGTACTAACGAATGTTCGTTATGTGTGAATGAGATTTAAAATGTGAATGTTTAATTTATTTAACCCTTTGGATACCTTCACATAGATGATTCAATTATCAAAATGTTTACACTCGTTATTATCATGAAATTAATTGTTTAATGTGTCCAAATCCCTAAAAATAGAAAGCTGATATGCAGGTACCGAAGGGGTTAAATCTCTAGAATATTTAATAAATTAATGACTTAGAACTCAATAACGTAACACAAACTATAGTTAACCCGCTCCACTCTGTGAAATGTAACCAAAAAGTAGACAGAAATTTATTCAAAGTTCAATGCAGCGCTTTAACATTACAATATATACATATATGTATTATAATGCACACCACGGTAAATATTACATATATAATTTACTTTCTTTTAAGATCAATAGTAAACATACAATGACATAGAGGCTACCCCTAACACATGTTATACATACATACACAGACACATGGCGTAGCGTTTTAAATGTCACATTTGCTGACATTTTTCTTAGAAAATTATTTGATATTTTTTTATAGGCAAACGTAAAACAACACGCTGAAACAATATATTGCAATACAAAAATACTATGCCGGATTCTATTTCAAAATTAAATGTCTGTATCATTTCAGATAATATTAATGATATTCTTTGCACGCTCCCTGTGGGTTTTAAACAATTATAAATTATTAGAATCTGACTGTGTTGAAATTATTACAAGCAGCATTCACATTGTAATCTTAAATTGAATATACACATAAGTTATCAACTCATGGACACATAAATACATATTATTTTATAAGTTAAGTGTACTGTGACAATCCACTGAGTCAGACTTCAGGAAAAAAATTAATCAGCAATAGAATCTATTTTCAACGTCTTTTTTCTACTTAATAAGAAACTCCAATGAACAATATAATGATTTTAGAAATATGTATTCATATAGATCAGCTAACGCCGATTCTGAATATATAGCTTTTATTATACATAGAATTTATATATCGTTATTTAAAAGTGAATATAAAATCATCTCATCAAAACATATGTTGGTACATTTGGAACATCTGACGTCACATGGGCATTCTGTTTTTGGATTAGTATGGAAATTTTAATTTTTTACTTTTGTATTTAAAATATGTATTTTTTTAGTTTTGGTGAAATTTAAACTTAATTTTGTTGAATTTTAGCTCTATAATTGTAGTTCAATATAAACAAAAACTATTATTAGTGAAATAAATTAGAGAATTCATGTGCAAACCAATTATCAATATTAGGATAATATTAATGCTCAATACTATTATTATTATTTGAGTTAAAGTTTCTAAAAAGGTACATAATTTTATTACTTATGTTTAGTTATGGTTTACTATGAATAGAATATAAAATTATGTACGGTAAAGCTCATCCTCGTTTTGAAATTTGACATTCTAACCTCAAAACTGATCAAAACCGACCGGCCATAGATTTGGAGCGTTTTGGCAGGCTTTGAAAAATTGAAACTTTGAAAATTATTTTAGCTATGAAAACTAACTTTAGAAAAAACTAAATATACTTGTATTTAAGTTTGAACGTAGATAAAAAAAAAATTAAAAAATTGGACTGGAGTTCCTTATTACCGGCCAATCAGAATCTTTCATTAAGGCTCTTCTAACAATATAAAGTATGTATTAAAATGCAATTCTATTTTTGACCAGTGCCAGTGCAGATTGTCCCAATATACTGATACTTTATGTTAATTGCATTGAACCGTAATAAAACTATACTGGGAAACAAATCAGACCATTTCTCCTGCAGAGCGGGTGTTTGGATCTCAGACAAACTTCCACCTGTCGTTGCCGTCTCCTTGTTCAGAGTGGTAGGCCTTCATCCAGTCCGTGCGCTTGGGGTGGGCCAGGCCGCAGATGGAGATGCCGAGGAAGTCCGCCATGTTGTTCAGGAAGCCCCGAGAGAAGGGGGAGCGCCCCCCGGAGGCCTGGAAGTGCTTGTAGCGCCCCCTGTTCATGCACTCATTTGTGGTCATGCCCAAACACAGTGCCTGCAAAAGAAAATCATGGTAAAGACAGTGTTCAAAAGAAGAATTTCAAAGTTAAGAATTGATATTTTAAAATAAACACTATTTACACAGATGACAACCACATTTAACATTTAGTGCACCTGAATTGACCATCGGATACGCAAAATTTGTATTCGTTGAACGCCGGCGTATCCGATCGGCAATGTCAAAAAATCATTTCTGCGAATATAAGTAGCAATTCTGGGGAAACGACTTATTATAGATATGTATATACAATATTTTTGTAAATAAATAAATGCATTATCTGGTAAGACGATACAGTTTACATAAACATCATTTTGCAAAAAACAAGTAAGGTATTATGAAAATAGATTCAGGCGGGCCGTGCACAAATTTACCCTCGGCACACTACGGAAGTATTAGATCGCGGGCGCTCAGCGTTCCAAAGATTAAGAAGTACGTTGTTGATGTATTTTGAATCGATTATGAACTTTACCAGAAATTGGCAAAAAAGATATGATCAATGACTAATTCAAATCATAAATAAGCAAAAATCCATTGTAGTTTTCATCACCATTCTCAGCCTCCAAAGCGTAGTGATTTACAAATTGGATTCAAGTCGACATGTTGCAGGTGTGAGAATTTTTAAAATAGCTAACAAATAAATAAATGATTGAAATAGAACATCAGAGATTCTGAATAATCACAATGCCCAAACTAATACTGTTTATCTCGATTGCGCCTATGTCCCAGCGTTCCTACTGCAATACTATATATTACCATCACCCTCATGTGATACTTCTATCTACTACATTACCTATATTAGACCACATAACCCACCTGATATCCCTGGAACACGGTGAGCAAGGTGACCCACAGCACGTGCAGGATGGCGTTGGTGACGACCCAGGCCACCCAGGCATTGCACTGGCCCACCTGTACCACGGCGCCCCAGATTCCGTCCTCCTCCAATCCCGAGGGGCAGCGCTCGCTCCAAAAGCGCGATGCTCCATATATCATCCAGCAGCACATCATGATCAGACACATCAGAAAGCCCATGAAGTGCTTATGGTTCTTTGCGCCTACAAAATATAATCAATAAATTAAATTTACAAGGTTCATTATTTCATCACATGGTGAACAACTTCCTCACCTTCTTGACCCAAAGTTTCGGACAACCTCGTAGTGCCCATCATCAGAACAGTCACAGTATTTAATCATATTTAATATGGTGACTTCTAAAAATACTCTCCAAAACAGCATACCAAAAAGTGTTCAAATTAACAGAGAGAATCTTAAATCATATCTGGCAAATAAGTTATTTTTGATTTTAATTCAAAACTTCACATCATTGTTTAAGTCAATTATTTAGAATAATTTTTTTTTTCAACTTATTTCTCATATTTTAATACAATACAACCTTGATAAAACAGACAAATACGGGTGAAGGGGAGTCCATTGCCGAAAGTTCGTTTTATAAAAGTAAGTTTTCTAAATTTTTTTTTTTTTTTTAAGAAAATAAACAGCACAATACAAGGCCATTGAAGTTTCCATAAATGTATTGAAAATATATATACTTTTTTTTATATGAATACCGCACAAGAGTCCCAACTGCTCCTAACCGTCTGGAGCCAGTGAGACTATGGCATCCCCAATTGGGAAATGTTGTGAGGCTGAAGGTATTGGGGAGGGGAAGGAGAAGGGGGAGAGGAAGGTGGGGAAAAGGGGAAATGGGAAAATACCTGGCTATTCAGATCTGGTCACCAAACACGGCTAAAAAGCCATTTCAAGCAACGTTTCAATTCTGAATGGTGGTCTTTCACCAGGGCGATACTGAGAGTATCTTCCACTCGGGAACGTGCGCAAATATACTATATATTATTTTTAAATGAATTAATTGTGATATTGCACAAATTAATTAAATAAAATTTACTTGCGCATGCCAGGATTTGAACCCGCGACCTTCGGATTCGTAGTCGAGAGCCTTACCCCTCGGCCATGGAGGCTGTCATATATGATTTTAATACCTTCGCCGACACTTACAAAATGAAAGTGATCCCTGGGACACTTAAAAATGATACAATTATTACTGAAAATAATTAAAAGATTGAGAGCTATCAAATTCTATATTCTTTGAACTTATTATATAATAAATTATTTTAGAATGAATAATTTTTTTAAAGATTGAGAACCTTTGGAATCCATATTTTGTTTAAACTTATTTTATATTAATAATTTTTTTTTAAAGTCTTATTGAATAATAAATTAATATTGTAATATTTTTAGAATTTAAAAAAAAAATTGAGAACCTCTCAATTCTATTTTACATGTATTATGATTTTTTCATGTTTATGGAATAGGTATTTATTTTATGATTTCAAATAACAAAAAAAAAATAGATTGACAATTTTAAATTAATTAAAATATTACTGCAAATCCTTATGAACTGTCAAACGCGAGGTACAAAAAATTAATGCTTTTGAAGACGCGACCGCGTACGTGTTGAACAATGATGAGCTAGGTATGAAAACTGTAATTCACAGAAAAAAATTCTACTATCAAATACAAATCAATAAACTAGCAATTTTATAGCAGCTGTACTACTAATACCATAATGTACTGTATAGGGTCAGCAGTTGTGTACTCTTAAAGTATCTGCAGGCCCTGTACAGTACGCCCAGTTTCTGAGAGGCTAACTTGACTCTGGGTTCGATGTAGTCCCCGTGCCTGAGCTGGTCACTTAAGGTTACACCAAGCATATTAATGGAAGGCCTGTTGGGAATGCATGCTGCAAATTCAGCAGTAAAAGAGTTAAATCAAGTTCATTGTTCAATCTCTTTCCATCCTTTTGATATGTCACACGTCACCCACGGTCAATGGTTGTAGGTCAACTAAAGAGGTGGAATAGAGCGTTGGATACATAAATGGTGACACTTGGATTTAAACATCTAAAACATTAACAGGATGTTTTTAACAATTTTCAAATTTGGCCGGATATTTTGTCCGTTATCCAAAGTCTGTTATATCAAAGTTTTATTTTGTTTAATGTTTATTCAGATAAAAGATAGAGATTAACACAATACCATTTTTGGAAATAATAAGATAGCATTTCAATCATGGAACAAGATAACACTATTTGTGCAAACGTAATTCTGTGGAATTTTCATAATATTATCTGTTTATCTGGTGATGACATTATATACCAGGTCACAGGGAGTACCTACCAACTCACGTAATATTCGGCAATGATATGCTAAAACGAAATGCAGTTTAATTTTAATAGAAACATTTTTTTAATCGGCCAGTCTAAGGCCTAGACGTCAAAGGGTCTTATATAAATTAGCAGCACCAATTCTCTTTTGAATCGATATAGATTACACTTCTATTGATCATCCGTTCAGTGCTTTTTATGTGCTGCAGAATTAATAAGTCAGGTCTAGACAATATAGTATCATGTCAGTTACATCAATTATAGATTTGCATATTTAGGAATATTCCCGCATAACATTCAATATCAAACAGATTCGCTGTTTTTAAACATATCCCAAAATGAAATACTGTTTTTGAAAGCAAATGAAAGACTTTCAGATTTTAAGATTACAACATAGTTTACAGACATATAGACAAAGTTTTTAAAATTGCTCTCCGGTGGTTTTTTTCTTGTTAACGGTAAATACCGTTTAATACGAAACTAAAAAGCACATTCAATTAGACAAACCTATTATAAAGGTTATGGTCACCTCATTTTTTTTTCGTTTTACATTTAATTATTTTTTTTTTAAATAAAAAACAGACCATCAAAACAAAAAAACACCCAACAACACTCACGGCCGAGACCCATGACGTTAGATTATCCGAATGCAATGATACCGACATAACAGGGTATTTTGATGAGATGATTTTTTATTCACTTAAATAACGATTTATAAATTCTACATATAATTAATTATGCATAAAAAACACTTGTATTTTCTGAATCGGCGTTTGCTGATCATCATGAATTTTTTTTAAGCTGTAATAATTTTAACTGGAGTTCCGTATTGGCAAACTTTGATCAATATTTTTCAAATGCCAAATGCTGTTTCATAGAATTGTTTCAAATTATTTGAGAGCATCTATGGTAAACTTTTAAATGCAAAGAGAAAGCATGGTGTTCTCTTTTTCTAAAACTGTTAATTTAAACTAATATCTTAATGTCTGATCATAATAGAAAAGGGGATAGAACGAGTTTTATGACGACGTGTCACTTGGTGGTAGATACGCCACTACGTGACTACTGCCATTGATGTTATGTGGCAAATATGCCACTACATGACCTTACTGGTATGTTCAAATAAATGTTGTTCCATTTGTAAAAAAAACATAGTTGGAAAACAAATGAAAAGGTGACATCGTCAACATGTCAAATGAAAGAATTGGGTAAATGGGCAAATAAGTAACACTGCCCTAGATAGATTTTAACCCTTTTTCAGCATTCACGACATAATAACAGGCATTCACAGCATTATTTTTGATACCGAATGTTTTCTTAAACAAATCAAAAAATAATAACAAAATAGATGCAAGCATTTGGAAAAACTTACCAATACAATTTCCAACCCAGGGACAGTGATGGTCGAACTTTGCAACGCATCGGTTACAAACTGAACAGTGCTTGGATCGAATGGGCCTCTTCACAAGACAGGAAGAACAGAAGTAAGCCGGCTGGAATGGCTGGAGCTTAATTGCCATATCAACCATGTTCTGGAAAATAACAAAAGGTTTACGTATTACTTATTGGAAAGGAAATAATTTTGCATAATAATTATTGAGCAATTTTATATTTGAATTTATAATTGTAATAAATTTTTAATTAACCAACATTTGCCATTTGTACTGAATAGATATTTAACACTCTCATCCTTGTGGTGATTTTTGACAAATGGTTTAGAACAGCCTGCTAGAGCTGATAATCAAATGCATAAAGTGTAAGTGTTTTACCTTAACCCTGTCTTCTTCTGTAGCGACAATAACGCCCGGGTCTCCTCTCCAGGTCTTAACGAAACAATACCACAGCACTCCCGAGCACAACAGAAATCCAACACTCGTCATCACACTCACAACCGGCATGAAGAATATAATCCACGTTATATAAAACCACAACTTAGTTGCCAAATAAACACTTAGCGGAAACACATTCTTTAATTCCCTGTAGAATAATATGCTGCCCATGGTGTGCACAATGGCATACATGCACGTCAAAATAAACATCTTTATTAAATATAACGTATTTAGCTGGAACACCTGGCCAACCAGGTAGAATGTTACGAATGGTGCAGAAAGCATTGTCCACCATCTAAAACGCTAAAACAAAATAAACATCTTTATTAAATATAACGTATTTAGCTGGAACACCTGGACAACCAGGTAGAATGTTACGAATGATGCGGAAAGCATTGTCCACCATCTAAAACGCTAAAACAAAATAAACATCTTTATTAAATATAACGTATTTAGCTGGAACACCTGGACAAACAGGTAGAATGTTACGAATGATGCGGAAAGCATTGTCCACCATCTAAAATGCTAAAACAAAAAAAATGTTAAAAATCCTGTGTACTCATTGTATTAACTATTATAAAATCTAAACAATCTTATCATTTCAAACAAGTTAGTCATTGACATAGCATTACATCTTAAAATTTATGAGTGCATTGAAATTGTAATACATAATTAATATAAATTAAGGAACATTTTAGACGTACTATAATATTATATAAGAGTTATGAGTCGTAATGTTTGGGAACTTACTCTGTCATGTGCAAGTTTCCTAAATACGTTGACCTTGCTGTGAGAGAAGACATGCTCCCTCACTATGTCGGCCACTTCCGAACCGATCCAAATAGCACCCAGTTGAGTCTGCAGCATATTAAGTGGTGTGTCACCTCGGAAATTGGGTGTTTCTAAGCTTGCCTTGCCCTAAAATAATTTCAATTATATATTGACTAACAAAAAAATCGTTAATGATAAATTGGATGCGTGATTTGCAGGATCTTATATAAAATAAGTATTGAAAATTAACCTTATTAAACGGAAGTAGAATTAATTGTTTACCTGCACAATGAGTGTTGTAATTGCATTCATATTTCGAGCCATTATTGCCCAATGAAGAGCCGTGTTTCCATGGGATAAGTCAGTTAATCCAGTGGATGCCCCCAGAGTGATGAGGAGTCTTGTTGGGTCCACAGCGGAGGCCTTCCAACAAGACCACATGAGTGCTGTCATGCCGCCATTATCGGGCATGTCGATGTTTACTCCTTGGGTTACCAGGAAGGCTACCACGGGCGTGTGGCCGAACTGAGCAGCGAGGTGGATGCAGGCACAGCCCTCGGCATCCTTCAGAGTCGGATCGGCCCTAGCTGTCAATAGCAGCAAGGTCGCCCCAAGGTGGCCCTGTCTAGTTGCCCAATGAAGGGGCGTTGCATTCAGTTCTCCGCCAATTGCGTCTACCTTTGCGCCCTTCTCCAAGAAGTACTTTATAATGGCTTTTCTGTTATTGATTGCGGCCCAGTGAAGCAAAGTGACAGTCTCAGTATCGGGCTGGTTGACGTCCCAGCCCGACTCGACGAGTTCCTTCACCCTAGCGATAGCCCCATACTGGGTGGCTTTGACGATATCGAATCCACTATAGTCTTGGTCTGCGGGTGCGGGAGGCGCATCTTGGGGTAACAGTCCCTCCCGTTCCTGGTCAGGCTCCGCACAAGTACCGCTCGCGGCGGCACTGATGGCACTTTTATACATGATATTCACAACATTTACAATGTTTATATTTACTAAATATTTACGGACACAATTAGACAGATCTGACTTTGTCAGTGATGATAGGTTAACTTCAGTGTTGTCAGTTAAAGAATTCCTTAAATCGCGTTATCATAAAGTAAATAAGCATGGTATAGGCCAGTAGAGGGTATTTTACGAGAATATAAAATTTAATAAATAATACACATCGTTATTTTCCAAATATTTATAATTTATAAGAGTCAATAGATTTTTTTCTATTCATAAAGTTTTGCTATTGGCGTAAAGGGATCGTTACCCCCGAATAAATCGTCGGCTGAGTAGGTACTATTCTCCCAACTTACCAGAGGGTTTTAAAAAACCTATTATATCTTTGGAAGGAATTACAGGGTCGGTCCTGTGCTGGCGCAATAAGGGACTCCAGTCCATTTTTTTAAATTTTTTTGAAGTTCGTTATCATGGTTAAAATAATTGTTAAAATAAAACGCACGAAATCTATGGCTTGTTGTGTATGACGTCACACGAGCCAGTCGGATTAGCGGTTCAATAGGCAGTAATCGATATTGTATGGATTGCATACAATATTGCAATCAAATTTAACTGCTTTTAATTGAAGAAAACATTGTAGAATAACAGCATCTCGTTACTATCGTAGGTGTATTGTGCAAAAATACATTCATATCCGCAACTGATTAACAATTTATCAGTGTTCAAAGAAAGTCTATATCCAACTTTTTTAAAGCCTTAACTGGAAGACTAGGGCACATGTTGGTAACAGAAATGCGTATTATGATACCGCCGTACATCTGATATATCGATACCGGGTCCACAGATATTAGCGTTCTGACCGTTCGAGATGTTAAACGATATTTCGGTATTCATATCTATTGACTAATGATTTGGTACGCGATAATAATAATAATAATATTTTGATGATTTTTATAGCCCCATTTTGGCGAAAATCACATAAAGGACGCTGCACAAATGTTTTTTTTCCAATGCCCTTTTTTTCACCATTGAAATTTAGTACAATTTAATTCATTGCAATATTATACTTCTCTTTTAAGCAATGCTTGTGTAGAGAAGCGGAGTGTACATATTGCATTTAGATGGTTGTATATTTACACAGTAATGTTTCCTAAAGTGTCACAAGAAGATACTTAAAATAATAATATTAAAAATAAAATGGTTTACATGATTATATTTTAGAGTTGGTGGTTTACTTAAGCTGGTTTAAATGGCCTTGAAATTTTAAACAAAACGACTTTTACGACATCTGTTCACTACAGTAGTTTAAAGTGGGAATTTTGAGGTAAGTCTGTGGTCAACAGGTTTGGTCATAAATCCTCAGATGGCGATGATGATTCCCGGAAATATTTATTTAGCCTAATGTGGATGATTTCAAGGATTATTAGTTTCATCGTTTACTCTGTGGTCAAATGTCTGTGAGCATATGTCCCGGTAAAAAAATATTTTTTGTGCCAGTCAATAATTGATTTAGCTACTTGCCGAGATATTTTCTTCGTTTTTAGCTTGGAAATAATGATTTTTTATGAAACAATGAATACGTAATATTTGACACAAAAAGGTTATTGTTATTATAACTGCATTATTAGAGACGCCATAGTTTCAATACGTATGTATATAATATTAATTTTAGGAGTGACGCTAGGTACTCAAAATATAATAATAATAATATTTATTTGAAACACACATTATTTTACAGAAATATTTAAGAAGGCTTTGACTGTCCAACTAGGAACAAATCCCGTTTTAGGACAGTCAAATTGATAAGTTTAGTTCATATTAATATACACATACATGAGAGAATATAAAATAATCCGTAAAGTAAATTTAAGAAGAAAAAAAATTTTTTTTTTTAAAGTATGTTACATTTTTTTTTTTAATTTAATGTACTGTATTGTAGAGTAATAATGAATTACATATGTGATATAATAGTTTAAAGTATAACAGTTTAAAGTATGATATGCATTTATTAATTTAATGTAGAGTATTAATGAATTACGTATGAGATGTAAAAGTTTAAGTATAAAGTATAGAAGTTTAAAGCATAAAAGTTTAAAGTATGATATGCCTTTTATAAATTTACTGTAGGGAAAGAATGAATTACATATGAGATGTAAAATTTGAAAGTAAAAAGAGTAAAAGTTTAAAGTATAAAAAACTAAAGTATGATCAGCATTTTGTAAATTGGTGTAGATTAATAATGAATTACAATTGAGATGTACACGTTTAAAATATAAAGTATAAAAGTATAAAAAATAAAAGATTAAAGTATGATATGCATTTTTTTTTAAATTTAGTGTACAGTAAAAATGAATTACATATGAGATGTAACAGTTAAAAGTATAAAGTATAAAAGTTTAAAAGTTTAAAGTGTACAAGATTAAAGTATGATACGCATTTTTTTTTTAATTAGTGTGTAGTAGTAATGAATTACATATGAATGTTTTATTAAAATTGTACATATCTATTAATGAGCATATGTTCGCTTTTGACCCTCCCTAAATCGAGAAGCCATACATTGATCAGTTTACGCAGGACGTTTGTACTTTTCATTTTCCATGTATCGGGTATTATGTTGAACAATTTTGGTTCCAAGTATGAGAATTGTCTTTGAGCAAGGGATGTCATGGTTTTTGTTGAAACTATTGGATTACTTCTTAAGTGTCTGGTGTCGTGATAGTGATCGATAGACGGGTAGTGGTGACGTTGTTTATGTGTGTGTAGTACAATTTTCCTGATATACAGTTGTCTGACATCAAGAACTTGCATTTCTTTGAATGATTCATCACTGGGGTACCTGAAGGGTTTTTTAAGGATGACTATTATTAGGGATTTCTGCGCTTTTGCCAGGGGATCCAAAATTGTTTTGGCACAACCGCCCCATCCTAAGGATGCATATTCAAGTAAAGAATTACACATGGCATAATATATTGATTTTAGATCTTTTACGTATAGAATATTTCTAATAGTCATGAAAAGGTGAGTGAGTTTTCTGACTTTTGTGGCAGTTGAGTTGACGTGTTCATCCCATCTCAGGAATTTGTCAATAATGATTCCTAAATATTTTAAACTATCCACGCATTCTAAGTTATTGCAAGTACAAGAATTTATTTCGTTGCAAAGGTGAGCAGTAATGTTTAGCACACCTTTGGGTTGTCCCGCTTGCGTTGCACTGAAACGTATGAATTTGGTTTTATCCGTATTGAGAGTAAGGAGGTTATTGTATAACCATTGCATAACCTTGTTTATACCAATTTCTGCTTTACTATGAACTTCGTTCCAGCTTTTGCCTTCATAAATCAATACTGTATCATCAGCAAAGGTGATGATGTGATCGGCAAGGTACTGTTACATAGGTTGTTGATGTATATAGTGAACAAAATAGGCCCTAAAATACTTCCTTGTGGTACACCAAATACGATATTGGCTGGATCGCTTAGAGTATCATTGATATTAACTCTTTGGCTTCTGTTTTCTAAGTAACTATTCAGCCATTTAAATAGTTGTCTCTCTATACCGATTAGCTGTAATTTTTTCAAAAGAATTTTATGCGAGATGGTGTCAAAAGCTTTAGCTAAATCCAGGAAGATCACTATGCATTTAATTCCTCCGTCGATATTATTGGAGATGATTTTCGTCAGTTTAGAGATAGCATTTTCAGTACCTAATCCTGGTCGGAAGCCATATTGTCTCTTAGAAAGTATGTTATTATGTTCAAGGTAAAGGGTGAGACGGTTCTTAACAATTTTTCAATGATTTTTCGGACCGAGTTTAGCAGAGATATTGGCCGGTAATTTTGAATCTGCGACTTATCTCCGTTTTTGTGAATCAATGTAATAATTGAGTGTTTTAAATGATCAGGGCTATATAAAGGCTATTTTCATAAATCAGG
Organism: Halesus radiatus; assembly: GCA_022606495.2. NCBI lineage: Eukaryota > Metazoa > Arthropoda > Insecta > Trichoptera > Limnephilidae > Halesus > Halesus radiatus. The sequence continues at coordinate 114,748 of JAHDVE020004342.1, forward strand.
AATACTGTTAAAAACATGTGGATGATTTAAAGTTTATTTTTCTGATTATGATTATTGTACCAAAAATGTGTATTTTTAATATTTTCATTCATAAATATTGATTTAAAAAACGGCCTACAATTATTAAAATCTCAACGGCCATTACCCGACGGGGACTTTTACTGACTGTCAAAAATAAAAAGTACTCAGCAGTCCAAGCATTCCCGACCTGTGTTAACGTGATTACTTCCGGAATTATTTCGTTCTTCAAGATTCTTGTGTATATTTTGTTTTAATTTACTATAAGATTGTATAGCTGAAATGACTTACAGTGATTTTTTTACGGGCTGAGGCGACAATTTGTCTAAAATCGACGGTATGAATGATTGAGCTCAAGTAATTTTCTCAGTGCTAATATTTCGAGGTTTTAAGACTATAAGGTAAGAAGGGCGTATTGTATTAACTCTCATACCATATATATTTAATTATTTTTACAAGATGCGCCCAAACTAGTCTTTTTTCGGGCCTTTTTTTAATTAAATCAAACCAGCAAGTGACAGTTTGCGATCTAACTTCTCTGTCATACGATTATCTATAGAAGTTTGGTCATTCTTAAAGTAAATTTCATCACTATTGTGTAGATATCCACCTGTGTAGAAATGATGCAATACCGTTTCCACCTATAAATTATTAATAATAATGGTTAATTACTGAATGCTCTTATTGTAATGTCAATTGAACAAAAATAAAATAAAAACATTCCTTGCGAGACATTGCCTGATAATAACATTATAGTTTGGTAGGTGAATATTTTGATATATAATATTGTGTATATGTTACAGATCAGTACGGGAGAACTATGGAGACAGTGCAGTGGGGTATGTCCAGGTGAAGCGAGTCGGCGAGTTTGCTCTTGAGTCACTCCGGAGCATAAAATATAAACAACGGCGTACGCAGTAACACTGATTTGCAATGAAGTTCTAGAGGTTATAGATTCATACAATTTCGAAGATTGTCATGCATCTCCAGGTTAGTTACTAATTTGTATCATCTTTATCAGTAAACTTGCAGGCAGCCCCCAGCGTCCTTTAGTCTGACCTCGCAATGTCGTCAAATCTACATACATTCATAGCAAAAGAAAATATAATTTTTTGTATTTTCTTATTGTTCCAGGTGGCTGCAAGCATGCACTCGCCCGTGCTAAACTGTTTCACACAAAAACTCTTCAACGTGGAAGAATCCTCGAAGAAGTTTTGAAAGTAGTTGAGGCTACTAATAACATAAAATTAAAAAAAATGTGTTTTCACATTTTGAGTCATGATTCGATTTTTGGTGCTTTTCCGAATGCTTTAAGGGCAAAGACTCAAAGATAGCACTAAACGTCACTTTGCGGGTTGCTAACGTTAGAAATATAACAAATAATGTATCTGTAAATTCTATACGAGTGGTTAGGAAAATGTCTAAGGTTCCGAATGGCGACAATTCGCCATTCGGAAAATGGCGACAATTCTTAAAGTGCAATGCTTTCAAATCTATATGAAATATGTACTGCAATATTAAGAAAAACGCTAAAAGTGCCTTCACTGTTTTGTTAACTACGCATATTACAAACAGTTTTAATAAAAATCCTTCCACAATCTCACTTTAGTAAAGGTTAACAACCGATTGAGTTAATTGGAAATACTACGAAGTACCTACATTTCTACTGTTATTCACTTAAACTTTATGAAATATTTTATTCTATGGCGCCATATAAAATTCCATACGAAAAAATTACGCCGCGCGCTGGTCACGAGATTTCGCGAGAGCGGGTCATTCACGAGCTGACTCCAGAGGCGAGAGCACGTATGTATTTACTGTCATTATTTTCTACGCGGCTACGAGATATTTAATTTGATTAGTACTAGGAACGCTGAGGAAACCGGTGTTATTCGATCGGGGTAAGCAGAAATTAAATCATTATTATTCTCCTACTAAATTTATTTGAAATCGTCTTTTAATAAATTGTTTTCTTTTTAGTTATTCAAAATGGGAACAAATAAAGGCAGACATGTGTATAATATACAAAATAAGAGACCTGTTTCCTGGAAGAAAAAAAAACGACTAAGGTAATAATAATAACATTATTGAAATACATGTTTTCAGGGGACACTTCGAACTTCCAGAATTTTTAAACGATTTCTATCAAATCGGGTACAATGGAGTTCAGGGGTACACTGAACTCGAATTTAACGACAAAATGCATAATTTTGGTGGCATTTTTGAATTTCTTGAGTTCTCTGCAGATTTCGTTAAAAAATTGAATAAGGATGTTATGAGATGCACTGAACTCGGCTTGAACATCAAATTGCACAATTTCAGCGGTCGCTTCGTTAGATTGTTTAATTGTGAAGAAATAAACACTTAATAGTAACAAAAAATAAAAGGCACTATGTATAGGTACTGTCAATTATTAATATGTTATGTAGGTACTAAAAAACAAACAATGTGTTACTTTCCTAATATCCGCAAATTCTCATAAGTTACCTTATCCTATACCAACAGATTGACATACTTTACTTACATATAGTCGGCGGTGTAAATTTTGTGAATTAAAAATAAACTTTATACTTTCGCTTTTCCTCTTTTGTCCGACTGCAAATTTAAGTTTGTCAACCTTCTATTAATTTATTTTTATGCATTGAATAAATAATAAATGTATTCAGCAAATGTCTTTTATTTTGTATTTCATCAATTGCCAATACGGCGCGGGCGTGTTTTACATTATCCACATTTCCTCCAAAAAAGTCGGCGGCTTGCGGTGCTTCGTTTTGTCGAGTTTGGCGGCTAAAATACCTAACGGCGATGAGTACGTGGTCTTATACTCGACCCTTAAGAGAAGATTTCACCGTCAAAGTAAAATTCCCAGCAAAGGAGTCGACGATGAAAAATAACTTGACATATTCAATACAACCTATTCTCAAAGTTGCGGCACAGACGCAACCACAGATGCATTTTGCACAGAAACAGGCTGCACTGTATTATGTTTGCCAATTATGACTTGGAAACTTGATAAGACGATACTTAGTGCGGTGGGTTATAATTCTAGAAATAACGCAAAAAGGTTAGGAACTGAAAAGCAATTTAGGTATTTACAACAAGTCATTTATTTTGATAATCGTGGTGTTAGTTTTAAACTAAAGTTAATCTTAATTAGACACAAAATTTCAATAAAACTAGGTAGGCGAGTACTTACATCTACTTGTAAAGTCTTTGTACCTAAAATTAACTGTTTACTTCGTTAAATCTACGTACAAGTTTGTATTCTTAAAACTAGAGATTCACTGGCTTAATTATACGAAAAAGTTGATTCTTAAAGTTAGAGATTCACTTGGCTGACAGGGTGGAAGAATTATCATGAGAGTTCAGAGGTACTTCCATTTACTGATGGTTGTCCAGGGTCCAGTGGCTGCTTTGTATGCAGAGTCATCGCGTTCGCAATAGGTATCCAAGTACCTCCGGATCGGGATTAGATACAAACGCAGCGATAATCAGAGGCCTGGGCGGTCTCCGGGGTTTGATCTCCGAAGGGCGAAGATCAGTAACTTCCTGAGCAGAAGCGGGGGTTCGACTCGCGGTGCAGAGTCTGGGCGACTTCTACGGTAGATCGCCAAAGGGCGAAGGCCAGACTTCCTTCTGGGACGGAAGCGTAAAACTCACTCGCGGTGCAGAGCCTGGGCGACTTCTGCAAGTAGATCCCCGAAAGGCGGAGATCGTTCTTCCTTCTGGGACGGAAGGGCAATACTCACTGTCGTCAGAGAACCTGGGCGGCCTCTCCGAGGGGCGAGAATAGGAACCTTCCTGGGCGGAAGCTTCAACCCAACTGTCCTTCCTGGGCGGAAGGCTAAAACCGACTGTCTTCTCGTCAAAAACACTCTTGCCTGTCGCCCTCTGTAGGGATCTAGTTCTCCCTTGTTCCGTCTCATTCGGCCGCGGGCGAATGGTCCCACCGTCATTATGAATTTTTCGGTGTGACTGTGTGTGTCGGGCCGTCTCGTCAGGGTCGGTTTTATGACCTCTATTGGCAGTCTCTCCGAAGGGCGGCTCATTTCCTTTGAGGTTTTATTACTGTCCATTTTGTAAAATAAAGCCGACTTTCTAAAATAGTATTTAAGGGTATTTACTTTACGATGTAGTACTTTACAATCGTTTCCGGCTTGAATAACAATATGCGCGGTTAGTATTTGTGCAAAATTTTTATTGCAGGTCTAGTCCGGGAATTATTATTACTTGAAATCCACATTTTAGAAACTCAGTATGTCTGTGAATTCGGTCATTACTTATAGGTTTTAGAAAGGATATATCACGCATTTAAAAAAACATGAATGTTCATAAAAAACTTAAACTGCACCCAACATTTGTTTTTTTATTGGAATTTTTATGACCGCCAGTGCTTATTATCATATCGATAATAAGCACTGGCGTTACTGACCGTGCTCGATTCATTCGATATTCATCGTTATCTAATATTAATAAATCTTTGGTATAACCGATATTTCTATAAAAATTATTCCTTCGGTGTCAACAATGAAAAAACCTATAAAACTTGCTAGAAATGACAAAATATTACGAAATTTTAAATCGCTATGTCCCAGACCCTATTAGGTCTACAGAGAAAATTTTGATTTCAGATTGTATGCAAATTGTGTCTACTTCAAAAAGCATTAAATGATTTATCCCGAAAAATTTGTCATTCGGGATTCAAAATCGAGAAATCGAGAAAGTTGGAATTTTTTTTTTATTAATCTCGACCCCAAATCTGGAGGTTGTGGGTTCAAATCCCAGCGCATGCATGTACATTTGATTTAATCAATCTGCGTCGTTTTACAATTAATTCGTTCAGAATAATATATATATATTATATAGTATATTTATGGTGCGTTCCAAAGTGAAAGATGCTTGAAATGGCTTTAGCCGTATTTGATGCTTAGATCTGTTTTTTCCCACCTTCCTTTTCCCCATCGCCTTCCCCTCCCCATACCTTTTACTCCTACAATATACGCCAATATGGGATGTCATAGTCCCATTGACATCAGACAGTTGGGACTCTTATACGGTATTCACATAAATAATAGGAGTGTCAGGAGAATTCACAATGCGAAAGTAAATGGCAGGAGTTAATTTAAGTAGAATTAATCAATCAATGCAAAAATGACATGAAAGAACCCTTAACAACACCCACGATGAATAACATAATACCGATAGACTAATATATCAATGTTAGGTAATATCACAAAATAGCAGGTGTGATACAAAACTATTCCATCCTCGAACTTTCTCAGCACGTGGCTAGAATTTTTTGGATGCGATTTTAACCTTTAATGCTTTGAATTATGTATGTAAGGCAAATCAGAATCGCTTGCGTTAATAGCCTCCATCAGTTTTCTACGCATGCGTCTGCGGACTTGAGACAAACAGTGACAGCAGTAGACAGGATTTGAATAAATTGAATAGGTTTGAAAAATTGACGTAAATTTAATGGCTGGAAATAAAAAAAATATATTATGCATTGTAAAAAATAACAGGTTTGAGGTATCATTGGAAATCCTCCGCTTTCAGAATAACTGAAGAAATAATCACCAAAGTGCCAATGACATTGTGTTGTGCAAGGATTAGATTATTACGTAGACAAATTCGTTAAAATTGGTATGAATTTTGAAGCAAAAATTCTCCAGTAGTCGCAATGAACAAACATAATGATTTTACGGGCAAGATGAACACTGTAAACAGCGAAATTATAAGCCGTAAGCAATACTAAGAGCGGAAAAAAACTTATCTAGTTATAGTTGGGCTCAAAAACGGCACGTGTGACGTCAGAAGCAGTGGTACCAACAGAACACGGTGTTTTGGTGGTACAGTTTTTAGTTCACTTTTGTATAACGATTTATAAAATCTCAATAAAATTTATATATTCAGAATCGGTGTTTGCTGATCTATACGAATATGTATTTTTAAAGCCATTATATTTTTCACTGGAGTTACTTATTGGAGCAGTCCGCTTCGGGCGCTGACTTGCCAAGCCAAGGCGCTGGTAATACTAGCTAACCCTTGAGATTATTTTTTAGTAAAACGGCGCTATACAAATCATTCAAATATGTTTAATTACGGTAATTACTACATAGGTGTCTATTAACGCGTCCAATGCCAATATACCTAGTAGGTGTATTAATTTTTTAAATCTCGTAAAATTCCAAAGGTGCGGAACGCACGATAATATAAACTCGTCTTAGTTTTGTTTGCAGCTCGTGTGCGTATTCCCCTCCACCATGTCGACAAATTAATAGTATGGGTTCAGCGGATTTAGTATGACTGTACTCCACGGGATTATTTCTGTGGTACTTCCTCCCTCGTATTTTACAGGTTGACAGGATCGTCGTAAGCGATTTTGGCGTTACTTTGGTTTTGAGTTTGACAAGGATATAGGGCGCCAAAATTATATTTGCACCAAGTCGACCCCTTGGAATAACAAGGTTCTCTGACATGGCAATGTTATGCGATAATGAGCCTTAAAGTTGCTTTCCTTAGAGCACATTATCGCATGATATTGCTTTGTCAGATGGAACCTTGTTATTCCAAGGGATCGAAGTGCCGTTCGGCTCAGGGCCGGCCCTGAGGTGTTGCAATATAATCTGTGCGTCGAAATTATCCATTGGTAACGTAAAATTTCTTGAACGCCGACGTATCCGATTGGCAATGTCAAAACATATTTTATTTTTATACGATTCTGTCCCTTAAAAATTTTATTAGTCACTATTTCGAAGTGTATTGTAATTTATATTAATTTTAAATTTATTTCTTAACTACGACTGCAAAAAGTTTCTATTTAAGTGGTTTCATAACGAAATAATTCATTTATAAACTTCACTCGTTCGAGGTGATTGGTGAAAGCGAAAAATATTTCCGATTTTCGAAGTTGTACTGTATTTATTTTCAGTTCGAAAGCCTCAGATGTTTCTTTGAAAAATTTATTGTGGAAAACATTTATTTTTGTATATACAAAATAAAACTGTTCAGTGAAATTTTTTTTACAACATGAGTGATAAAAAAATTATTCTTTGAATATAATTAGCTGTTCTGGAGAAATTACTTTGTCAATATTATTTTGCAAAAAAAAAACAAATAATTTATTACTAAAAACAGATGCACCAAGCGCCGCTCCCAAAATTTTTCGTGACATACTATTGAAGTTTTAGATCGCGGGAGCTCCGCATTCCAAAGGTATTTTTATGATTTAGACAAAACTACAGATACGATTCTGATATTTCATGAACAGCCAGGCGAACCAATTTATCAAATATGTCTGCCTACAGCGTATCCTTGTTTTTTTTTGGACATATTGCTCGCCAAACCGAGAATTCTAACGAGAAGCTCATGGTCACTGGCAAAGTGGAAGGCAGGAGAAGCAGAAGAAAGTTACCGATGCGTTGGAGTGACCAAATTTCGCAGTGGTGTCTGGAACGTCGGTGTCCGCAGTTCTCCACGTAGCACAGAAACGCGATGAGTAGAGGAGCCTTGTGCCTTGCACACGGGGGAGATTGGAGTAAGGGTCACGATCTTCATCAATGAACAAGCGACTCAAGAAGAAGACGGATACAAATAGATAAAATGGATATCCTCAGTATTCAAAAGTTGAAAAAGTCAATTTACCAAGAATCTGCTGTAAAAACAAGTAGATGTAAAAAAAACAACATGTTAAAAAATAAATAAGTTTTTACCCAATGACATTACAATTGTTTTTACCGAGCATAATTTTTTTTTCTAACCTGTGGTAATGCTGAGGTGGCTAGATAGTGGCTAGTGGTATAACTGTGGGTAGGCTGCCTGCAAGGTCGGCTGTCCCTCGTTCAAATAATTGCGCGGGGATTTTACATATCAACGTTTTTTGCAAACGTCAATAGTATGCTGTTTTTGTTGCTTAAGAATTTCAGTATTATTAAAATTTAAAATGGATAAGAAACGTAATTCTTTTAAAGGTCCTCCATCTAAAAAACTTCGGTAAGCTAATTTTTGCATTTTTACCAATATGATATTATTACTGCATAGCTAATTTTACAAATTATTTTGTAATTTTGTAGAAGCGGTGACGATGAGGAAGATTTTCCAAGCTCTTTCGAGCAACAGCTCGTTGAAATGGACTTTTCTGAATCTCCGACCGATTCCCAGGAAGTGGTTATGGGACAGGTATGAAAAAAAGACAATTTTTGTCAACAATAATGTGAGGTTAGTTTAATTTTTCATACTTTTGCGCTGTACTCTAACGCTTTTTTTTCACAGGGACCAGAGTCGCAGAATACAAACGTTAAATGGTCTAGACCAGAACGTCCTTCCATGAATCCCAGCAAAGACAACTTAACATTTCAACAGCTGGACATTGATCATTATAATGGAGAGCCCGTGCCTGGAATGCCCGGATCACAAGTAACTATAGCATTCAACACGAACACCTGAATGAAACAACTGTGATTTTTCTTGCTTTGAATATAATAGATTATTTTCCTTTTTATTTTAGATTGGGCCGGTGCCAATCATGAGAATGTTTGGAGTCACAATGGATGGTAATTCTGTCTGTTGTCACGTGCACGGATTCACTCCATACTTCTACGTTACTGTTCCGGCAAACTTCAAAGCAGATTCCTGTCAAAAGTTGAAGGTAATTTACTATTTTAAAGATATTGGATACCCATACAGTATTGACATATTGATTTGGCACACAATAACTTGATGTTAGTGCAAAACGTTTGGCATAATGCTGAAAGTGAAATTGCCTTGGTGTAGTACTTACTTTCCAATGTTGTAATATTGTACTTATCAATGAAAGTGCATTGTTTTCAGCAATCATTAAACCGAGCTATAATTGAAGACCTTCGTTCTAACAAAGAGAAGATAGTGGAAGCAGTTCTAGAAGTAAAGTTAGTGCAGGCCCTGTCCATGATGTTCTACAAGGGGGATGACCTAATCAACTTTGCTCGGATATCACTGGCTCTGCCGCGACTTATTGCTGCCGCCAAAAGACTCATTGAACGGGGAGCTGATTCTTTTGGCTTGATGGACCCGGCATTCTACGAGTCCAATATTGACTTTGATATAAGGTAAGAATATCTGTCTTGGTACTGATTAATGTTTTCCATAAAGGAAACACATGAAAGCAATTTAACTTTCAGTGACTGGCTAAAAGAGAATGGTTTTGGCCACATGAAGGTGTTTTGTTTATGATTTTTTTATAGAGAATTTTACCTTTGGAACGCTGAGCTCCCACGGCCTAATATTTCCATAGTGTGCTGAGGGTAAAATTTTGCATGCAGACCATCGTGCACCGGCTGAGTCTTTTTGCAAAATGATGATTTTGCTTAATAGTTTCTTTTTTTATCAATATTCACCTTCAAACTTAAATACACAATTTTTTTTTTTTTTTTAAAGGATGTTTTGATGTAATTAATTCTCAAAGTTTGAATTTTTAAAAGCCCCCAAAACGGGCAGAATCCGAGAGGTAGTGGCGGATGTGTGCGTGACGTCATCTGTACTGAACGATACCCGTCTGAAGAATAATTTGTATGGCACCAGTGCATAGTTGGGAAACACGCCAAATGCGCACCCAAAATTTGCACACGGTTGACATTTGTAACATGAGAACGGGTCGCTTCTACGACTCGTTCTTGTGTTCAACAGCTCGGCTGTGGAATGATCTGCCGGCCTCTGTGTATTCTCCATCTTACAACATGGGTCTCTTCAAGACTCAAGTTCACTCCTTCCTATACTCTAAAAGACTCCACACAGCATCCCCAAAAATGATATAGGTCTTGAGAGAAATTATTTCCCTCAGGGCCTCCTGTATGGAGTTACTATAAAAAAAAATCATCGTAATTTTTTTTACTCTTATCCTATTTGGGTTGGGGACCCATCGCTTCGACAAAGCGACTCCAGGCTTCTCTGTCTTACTTCAGTGGTCCTCGCCCATTGCAGGCCCAGCCTCTCCTCACAATCTCTCCACTTGCTTTCTCCAAATGTTGTGTGAGGTGACCAATTGAACGTCTTCCACGTTAATATTTGTTTTGTTATTAGATTTATGGTGGATACGGAAGTGGTGGGCTGCAGCTGGATCGAGCTGAAGGCGGGAGAGTGGCGGCTGCGCAGCAAGGACCGTTTCAGCCCGCTACAGATACAGTCGCGCTGCCAGATCGAGGTGGACGTGGCCTGGAATGCCTTCGTGGCCCATGCTCCGGACGGGGAGTGGGGGAAGGTAGCACCGTTCCGGATACTGAGCTTTGATATTGAGTGCGCAGGGAGGAAAGGTTGGTGTATAATATATAACGATGCAACAGATCCACACACTAACTTTACTATGAAAGATTTTAAAAATAAATTTAATTATATTATTTTATTCATCTTAAGTTAGATAACATCATTTTGTGTTATAATGTGCAATATTAATAGCTTTTAAATCATTTTTGAAGATGGTAGGAACTATGGTATTCTTATCTATTTATAGATTAAAATTATATTATATTCCAGATGGCCAATGTGGGTTATAAAAATTGTGTTTTTATAATTTGTGTTATACGAGGTTTGTTCAAAAGAAAAGGTGAATTTTGAATTTTCGCAGGCTGTGTACATTTGAATTATCGAATTTTTTTTTGTTATGTTGGTACACATATGTTTTTCATATGTTAGCATTATCAGCCATTTTGGATTAGTGGTTTGTTTTTGACAACTGGAAAGGTTAGTCACGTTTTTGTGTGTTCTTCGATTTTTACTTTTGAAAAAAATGGATCAAAGAATATGTATTAAATTTTGCGTTAAAAATGGAATAAAGTGCTCCAACGCACTTAAAATGTTGACTGTGGCATTCGGCGAATCTACTTTGTCTCAAAAAAGTGTTTATAAGTGGTACAAGCGCTTTACAGAAGGCCGAGAAGATGTTAATGACGATGGGCGTCCTGGAGTTGCAACCACGTCAACAAACGAAGAAAACATCGAAACAGTGAAGAAAATGGTTTTGGAAAATCGTCGAATCACTATTAGGGAAGTTGCAGAGGATGTTGGCATATCAATCGGCTCATGCCATGCAATTTTCTCAGATGTTTTGGGCATGAAATGTGTGGCAGCGAAGTTTATTCCGAAATTTGCAAAATTTTGAGCAAAAGCAACGTCGCATTAGTATTGCTCAGGAGTTGTTGGATGACGTCAATGACGATCCAGATTTGCTCAAAAGGGTCATAACTGGTAATGAAACGTGGGTATATGGTTATGATGTAGAAACCAAGGCCCAATCATACCAATGGAAGCGGCCAGAAGAGCCAAGACCGAAAAAAGCACGCCAAGTTCGATCAAATGTGAAGGTTTTGCTCACTGTTTTCTTCGATTACAATGGCCCTGGTGCATCATGAGTTCTTGCCAATAGGTCGTACTGTTAATAAGGAATACTACAAGGAAGTTATGCAACTTTTGCGTGAAGCAATACGGCTCAAACGATCGGAATTGTGGAAAAACAAATCATGGATTTTGCATCACGATAATGCACCAGCTCACATCAATGCTTGTTCGTGATTATTTGGCCAAAAACAACACCGTAATCATGCCTCAACCACCGTATTCACCAGATTTGGCTCCCTGCGACTTTTTCCTATTCCCGAAACTGAAGAGACCAATGAAAGGAAAGCGTTTTGCCACAATTGATGAGATAAAGTCAGAATCGAAGAACGTGCTGATGGCCATACCGAAAAGCGCATTCCAGAAGTGCTTCGAGGATTGGAAGAAGCGCTGGCATAAGTGCATTATATCTGAGGGGGATTACTTTGAAGGGGAGAAAATGGATATTGATGAATAAATAAATACTTTTCGAAAAAATTCGAAATTCACCTTTTCTTTTGAACAAACCTTGTGTATTTAATAACCAAATGTATTTTCGTATCTCATAACATTTTGCTCTCCAGAAAATTAGTAAGGTGTAATGTCAGGCAATGAATAACTTGGTTTAATGTCACTTGGTTTAATTTACATTAACACTTGTAATTTACTTTACTTACTTCTTTAGAAACATCCGTAATATCCTTAACATAAACGTTATTAAAAAAGTTTATTATGCTTTGTGTCAATCATGAATAGAGTATGAGATAACTGGTACGGGATCTGCCTTGGGCACTCATACAGATCGGCTAAACATAGCCCAAAAAGGAGTAATTAAGACAATTCTGAAAATAAAATTATCTGAATGCACGACTGCCGAACATAAATACTCAACCAGGTCAATAAGTCAAAATACTGGTTATTCCCTAATTTAATACATCTTTTGGACAGAGAAATATTAAATTTCATGCTGCGAAAATATATAATGCTTTACCAAATCAATAAAAAAAAAACAGAAATGAATATCTTTAAAAATAAAGTCAAAACATGGCTGAGAGAACTGAGTGATTATGAACTTGCAAACTATATAAACACTTAACTTAAGACAAATGGATATTTAGTAAAAGAACAGTTCTCCCTTGTGAGGACTGAACACTGACTTTATACTCGTGTTATATTTACATACTCTCTATATAATGAGCTTCACACTTATAATGTATTACTAAAGTCACTTACATCTACAACCTTTACATAGAAACTAATAAATTTTTTTATTTTTATTTAAAAATCAATGTGGAAGCAAATGTAGGAGCACTATTTAAGATGTTTATTCGCCCTCAACCGGGAAGGAATGATTGTCTTTCCACTAGCTCGGATCGTCGCGGTGTTAGAATTCTAATTTAGTTCTCTGTCATTGGATGGCACATCGCGAGTAGTGAGCATCTATCCTGGTGCTGCTGTATTTGCTGCCATATATTTATCCTGACTTAAAATTACAATAATAATATATTTTGAGTTTAAAGGTTTCATGTGAGTTGTACTTTGCCAGGAATATTTCCACTAGCTCGGATCGTCGCGGTGTTAGAATTCTAATTTAGTTCTCTGTCATTGGATGGCACATCGCGAGTAGTGAGCATCTATCCTGGTGCTGCTGTATTTGCTGCCATATATTTATCCTGACTTAAAATTACAATAATAATATATTTTGAGTTTAAAGGTTTCATGTGAGTTGTACTTTGCCAGGAATATTTCAACTAGCTCGGATCGTCGCGGTGTTAGAATTCTAATTTAGTTCTCTGTCATTGGATGGCACATCGCGATTAGTGAGCATCTATCCTGGTGCTGCTGTATTTGCTGCCATATATTTATCCTGACTTAAAATTACAATAATAATATATTTTGAGTTTAAAGGTTTCATGTGAGTTGTACTTTGCCAGGAATATTTCTACTAGCTCGGATCGTCGCGGTGTTAGAATTCTAATTTAGTTCTCTGTCATTGGATGGCACATCGCGAGTAGTGAGCATCTATCCTGGTGCTGCTGTATTTACTGCCATATATTTATCCTGACTTAAAATTACAATAATAATATATTTTGAGTTTAAAGGTTTCATGTGAGTTGTACTTTGCCAGGAATATTTCCACTAGCTCGGATCGTCGCGGTGTTAGAATTCTAATTTAGTTCTCTGTCATTGGATGGCACATCGCGAGTAGTGAGCATCTATCCTGGTGCTGCTGTATTTGCTGCCATATATTTATCCTGACTTAAAATTTCATAATAATAATATATTTTGAGTTTAAAGGTTTCATGAGTTGTACTTGCTGGTGAATATTTCCACTAGCTCGATCGTCATGGTGTTAGAATTCTAATTCTAGTTCTCTGTCATTGATTTAAGCACATCGTTTATAGTGAGCATCTATCCTGGTGCTGCTGTATGTGCTGCCATATATTTATCCTGACTTAAAATTACAATAATAATATATTTTGAGTTTAAAGGTTTCATGTGAGTTGTACTTTGCCAGGAATATTTCTACTAGCTCGGATCGTCGCGGTGTTAGAATTCTAATTTAGTTCTCTGTCATTGGATGGCACATCGCGCGAGTAGTGAGCATCTATCCTGGTGCTGCTGTATTTTCTGCCATATATTTATCCTGACTTAAAATTACAATAATAATATATTTTGAGTTTAAAGGTTTCATGTGAGTTGTACTTTGCCAGGAATATTTCTACTAGCTCGGATCGTCGCGGTGTTAGAATTCTAATTTAGTTCTCTGTCATTGGATGGCACATCGCGAGTAGTGAGCATCTATCCTGGTGCTGCTCTATTTGCTGCCATATATTTATCCTGACTTAAAATTACACAATATATTTCTGTTTAAAGGTTCATGTGAGCTGTACTTTGCCAGGAATATTTCTACTAGCTCGGATCGTCGCGGTTAGGAATTCTTAATTTAGTTCTGTCATTGGGATGGCAATATCGCGAGTAGGAGCATCTATCCTGGTGCTGTTGTATTTGCTACATATATTTATCCTGACTTAAAATTACAATAATAATATATTTTGAGTTTAAGTTTCATGTGAGTTGTACTTTTGCCAGGAATAGTTTCTACTAGTCGGGATCGTCGCGGTGTTAGAATTCCTAATTTAGTTCTCTGTCATTGATGGCATTATCGCAGTAGTGAGCATCTATCCTGGTGCTGCTCTATTTGCTGCCATATATTTATCCTGACTTAAAATTACAATAATAATATATTTTGAGTTTAAAGGTTTCATGTGAGTTGTACTTTGCCAGGAATATTTCTACTAGCTCGGATCGTCGCGGTGTTAGAATTCTAATTTAGTTCTCTGTCATTGGATGGCACATCGCGAGTAGTGAGCATCTATCCTGGTGCTGCTGTATTTGCTGCCATATATTTCTCCTGACTTAAAATTACAATAATAATATATTTTGAGTTTAAAGGTTTCATGTGAGTTGTACTTTGCCAGGAATATTTCTACTAGCTCGGATCGTCGCGGTGTTAGAATTCTAATTTAGTTCTCTGTCATTGGATGGCACATCGCGAGTAGTGAGCATCTATCCTGGTGCTGCTGTATTTGCTGCCATATATTTATCCTGACTTAAAATTGCAATAATAATATATTTTGAGTTTAAAGGTTTCATGTGAGTTGTACTTTGCCAGGAATATTTCTACTAGCTCGGATCGTCGCGGTGTTAGAATTCTAATTTAGTTCTCTGTCATTGGATGGCACATCGCGAGTAGTGAGCATCTATCCGGTGCTGCTGTATTTGCTGCCATATATTTATCCTGACTACCACAATAATATTTTGAGTTTAAAGGTTTCATGTGAGTTGTACTTTGCCAGGAATATCTACTAGCTCGGATCGTCGCGGTGTTAGAATTCTAATTTAGTTCTCTGTCATTGGATGGCACATCGCGAGTAGTGAGCATCTATCCTGGTGCTGCTGTATTTGCTGCCATATATTTATCCTGACTTAAAATTACAATAATAATATATTTTGAGTTTAAAGGTTTCATGTGAGTTGTACTTTGCCAGGAATATTTCTACTAGCTCGGATCGTCGCGGTGTTAGAATTCTAATTTAGTTCTCTGTCATTGGATGGCACATCGCGAGTAGTGAGCATCTATCCTGGTGCTGCTGTATTTGCTGCCATATATTTATCCTGACTTAAAATTACAATAATAATATATTTTGAGTTTAAAGGTTTCATGTGAGTTGTTCTTTGCCAGGAATATTTCCACTAGCTCGGATCGTCGCGGTGTTAGAATTCTAATTTAGTTCTCTGTCATTGGATGGCACATCGCGAGTAGTGAGCATCTATCCTGGTGCTGCTGTATTTGCTGCCATATATTTATCCTGACTTAAAATTACAATAATAATATATTTTGAGTTTAAAGGTTTCATGTGAGTTGTACTTTGCCAGGAATATTTCTACTAGCTCGGATCGTCGCGGTGTTAGAATTCTAATTTAGTTCTCTTTCATTGGATGGCACATCGCGAGTAGTGAGCATCTATCCTGGTGCTGCTGTATTTGCTGCCATATATTTATCCTGACTTAAAATTACAATAATAATATATTTTGAGTTTAAAGGTTTCATGTGAGTTGTACTTTGCCAGGAATATTTCCACTAGCTCGGATCGTCGCGGTGTTAGAATTCTAATTTAGTTCTCTGTCAGTGGATGGCACATCGCGAGTAGTGAGCATCTATCCTGGTGCTGCTGTATTTGCTGCCATATATTTATCCTGACTTAAAATTACAATAATAATATATTTTGAGTTTAAAGGTTTCATGTGAGTTGTACTTTGCCAGGAATAGTTCCACTAGCTCGGATCGTCGCGGTGTTAGAATTCTAATTTAGTTCTCTGTCATTGGATGGCACATCGCGAGTAGTGAGCATCTATCCTGGTGCTGCTGTATTTGCTGCCATATATTTATCCTGACTTAAAATTACAATAATAATAAATTTTGAGTTTAAAGGTTTCATGTGAGTTGTACTTTGCCAGGAATATTTCCGGAAGCCCAGCATGATCCTGTCATCCAGATAGCCAATATGGTCATCCGCCAGGGAGAGATGGAGCCATTTATCAGGAACGTTTTCACACTAAACACGTGCGCACCCATTGTCGGTTCACAAGTTCTAAGCTACCAGTCCGAAAAGGTTTCAAAATGTTTTAATTCTAAATATTTAAAATTAATCCATAATATTAATTGAAAGCCTCTTAGAATGCAAAAATGATTGATTTCAGGTAATGTTGGAGAAATGGGCGGAATTCATCAGAGAACACGACCCCGATGTAATAACAGGCTACAACATAAACAACTTCGATCTGCCTTATTTAATCAACAGGTCAAAACATTTGAAAGTCAGAGATTTTGATTTCCTTGGAAGAATTAAGGATATGAGGCAAGTCAATCAATAATAATGTACTATTCATGTCTTCATTACATTACTTTCTCGTGCTAAACTAATCAATTAACAAACTAATGTGGTTTATTGATTGATACCTACATACGAGTATAAGATAACAATTGAGTAGAGAACCTTTATTTTTATATATACATATTTATGTTGAATAAAAGCTCATATGATGCTCTCAGGGTTTAATTACACATTTAGACAATTTCCATCTGATACACCATTAAGTGCAATAATCAGATCTTTAACTGTCAATAGTGTCATACGGTCTATGCTTTACGGGGTTATAGTGCAGACTGCTCACGGAGAGGCGCTGAGATATGGCCCTTATCTGGACCTTCAAATAGCCCTGCCTACTCCGTGTTGACAGACATCTCCCGGTCGAGTCCATTCCTACTCATACGTTTCACTGTATTATATAAGTATACAGATTTTTTTAATTGTCAATGAAAGGAAAGTAGCTTATAGGAAAATATTTTTTGAATGGTGCATGACTAAAGGCGGGTCTCCTGCGAATGTTTTTGAAACATTACACGAAAATGTTTTCCATCGGCCACGGGAAGCAAAAACATTGTGCACGCATGCGTATGGCCATGCCCAGTGAAGGCTCTTGACTTTTGAGTGAGATCCTGTTTTAGCTGAAAATAATTTTTTTTTTTAATTTTAATTTTTCGTATGGAGATTTAGGTTGTAATCTTCATACAAAAAATTTATTTTTCAAAAATAAAAATAAATCGTTTTCGGCTCAACAACACCAACAACGTTGTATTTTTCAATCTTAGCACTCGAACTCACTCAAAAGTTACGAGCCGCCATTCACCATGCCCAAATGTTTCGTTGTTATGAAAAAAACAAGAGCAAGAGACCCAGGCTAACTCTTCACCCAATTATAAATATTGCCTCTTG
The DNA here is from genome assembly GCA_022606495.2 of Halesus radiatus. Classification (NCBI taxonomy): domain Eukaryota; kingdom Metazoa; phylum Arthropoda; class Insecta; order Trichoptera; family Limnephilidae; genus Halesus; species Halesus radiatus. Next base: position 132,453 of record JAHDVE020004342.1, read on the forward strand.
TTATTTTATCCCAGCCTATAAATATGTGTTAATTAACTTTGAGATTTAAAGTTTGAAATACATAATATCTCCTGTATTAGTTTTTTATTCAATTGAATAATGAATATTTGGTATGAAACTCCAGGTCTGTCATAAAAGATTCAGTGCTGCAATCAAAGCAGATGGGTCGGCGAGAGAACAAGAGCGTGAACATGGAAGGGCGGGTCCCCTTCGACCTGCTGTTGGTCCTCGTCAGAGACTACAAGCTGCGATCCTACACCCTCAATGCCGTCAGCTACCACTTCCTGCAGGAACAGAAGGAAGACGTCCATCACAGTATTATTACCGATCTGCAAAATGAGAGTGATCAAACAAGAAGAAGGTGTGTATTATTTATCCACAAATGAAATATAGTAATTGAGGTGTCACTTCTCCCTCGTCGTTTAGTTCATGAACACGGGTAGTCACTTTATGTGGAACCCCTTTCTCTTTCAACTTCTGAAATTATCTATTTTTATAATTTTATATATTGCAGGCTGGCCATGTACTGCCTGAAGGACGCCTATCTCCCCCTGCGCCTGCTTAACAAACTCATGTGTGTCATCAACTACATGGAGATGGCCAGGGTGACGGGAGTGCCACTCACCTGCCTGCTCACTCGGGGACAGCAAATCAAGGTCGTCAGTCAGCTGCTCAGAAAGGTCAGTGCAATACCATGTTCCGATGGAAATCTAAATATTCAACCTAGAGTTTTACAGTCCTGTTTATTACAAGCCCAAACCCAAATAATTAATTGACCATAACAGGATCTTCACTTTGGTCATTTCAGTCATATTTATTTTTCTAAGAAACAAACTGCTTTTAACCGCCCCTTCCTTTGGGTTATTATTCAAAAAGTAGGTAATAAAACATCGTTTTTTTTTCATTAGATTTTGCAATAACATTATGTGTTTACAATATACCAACTCGTATAGAAGAGACGAACATACCCAGACATATCTGTTAGCTTCGGCTGACCTCGAAATATGAAACAAGACGACGCAGGAACAATCTTGACGTATACGAATGTTTTGTGGGTTTCAGGTATAGTTTTTTTTTGTACCTGAACGTACGGGTTACGGCTTGTTCCGTTTGGGCGATAATATAGCGGCCGTATCACGTACGCTCGTATGGGCAGGGCGGTTCATACAAATATATGTATATACATACATAGGAAGGTAAACAAAAGGTAAGCCAACAAAGTTTCTTGTGCTAACATTGGTAAAGTTATTTTATTAATGAAGCTAACAAGAGAAAAACAACAAATGAAAGACGGGGAAGAGGAAGAGGAAGATAGGATCGGGACGGGAGATGCTCTCGATACATTTTATACTCTTGCATCAATTTGTGGTCGTACGCATTACTTCGGTTTAATATTTTGAAAGGGTATAGAATGAAGAATGTCGATGTTGTTAAATTATGTGTTATATTGCGCACAAATACGTGTAATTGGAGATATCCTAAGGTTGGTTCTGTATGCGGGCAAACAAAGAAATTCGGTTTGTCGGGTTGGTCTTACGTGTTTGTTTGTATTGAATTTTAGGCTAAAGCCGTTGGTTATCTGATGCCCGCCTACCATGGCTCAGGGTCGGAGGAGCAGTTCGAGGGCGCCACCGTCATTGAGCCCAAGAGGGGGTACTACGCAGACCCCATCTCCACGTTGGATTTCGCCTCGCTGTACCCTAGTATCATGATGGCACACAATCTTTGCTACACCACATTGCTGCCATTGAATCTAAAGGACAAACTTCAGTATGTTGGACATAGTTATATCTTCTTAGTGGTATTACCCATGTATGCTTATACATTTTATTTTAATGCTGATAAATACGTGTTTGTGTAATGTGCATAGTACTGGAGTAAGGATTATGTGTGAATACCGGTTATAGACAGTGGCGTGCAGCCCGTAAAGGCTGAAAAGCTGTGCCTACTTTTCTTTCACCAGATTTCTAAAAAAAAAGAGTAATTTTTCTATAATTTTTTTATTTCATGATCGATCTACCCTAAGAAGTTTATTCTGCATGGCAATTTGCTTTGAGGGCACTTATCCTTCATACATTATAATGTGATGAGTAATGATAATCAACACCTGAAAAGCTACATGAGGAGGTATACTTTTCTAAAACTGCCCATGGGTTAGCAAATCAATATCTTGTTCTTTCTTCAGAATAACCGATGACAAGGTAGCAAAGACCCCTACCAACAACCTGTTTGTAAAAGCAAGTGTCCGCAAGGGCCTACTGCCGGAGATTCTGGAGTCGTTGCTCGGGGCAAGGAAGAAGGCCAAGGCGGAGCTGAAGGAGGAGAAGGACCCTTTCCGGCGCTCCGTGCTGGACGGCCGACAGCTGGCCCTGAAGATCAGTGCTAATTCTGTATACGGTTTCACGGGGGCTCAAGTGGGCAAATTACCGTGCCTGGAGATTTCAGGGGTAATTTATTATTTTCACTGAAAAACGATTATTTTTACATTTAATTATTTAACAAATTTTTTATATGTAATCATGCACGTTAATTTTTTATCATTCTAGAGTGTGACTGCCTACGGCCGCACAATGATAGAGCAAACCAAGCAAGAAGTAGAACAGCGATACACCAAGGCCAACGGGTATGAAGAAGACGCCATTGTGATATACGGAGATACGGACTCTGTCATGGTGAAGTTTGGAACCAAGTCCCTGGAGAAGAGTATGGAGTTGGGTCGGGATGCTGCTGAGTTTGTTTCCACAAAGTTTATCAAACCAATCAAGCTGGAATTTGAGAAGGTTTATTATCCGTACCTTCTTATCAACAAGAAGCGCTATGCCGGTATGTTTTTTCTTTGCCATAAAAAAAGTACCTACGTGTATATTTGTTTTACAGGTTTTCATAACTTCTTTTTAATTTATATACATCCATATGTATTTGTGAAGAACTCAACCCAAAAAATGTTAAATTATTTGTTATTATTTAATTGTCCATTTACAGGACTTTACTGGACAAGACCAGACAAGTATGATAAGATGGATTGCAAAGGAATAGAGACAGTTCGAAGGGATAATTCTCCACTAGTTGCTAACATGATGAACACTTGCCTTCAAAAGTTGCTGATTGACAGGTAAACTGAATTATTCCAACAATGCACTATTGCTCATTGGGGTGAAGTAAAGTAATCTAACTTTGTGCTGCGGCAATGCGGCATACATAATTAAATCAAACGTGGTTTTGCTAAGACAAATTATTTCTTAAATATGCAAAAAAAATCTTTTCCAGAGATCCGACAGGTGCTGTAAACTTTGCCAAACAGATAATCTCCGACCTTCTCTGCAACCGCATCGACATCTCCCAGCTGGTCATCACCAAGGAGCTGACGAAGAATGACTACACAGCGAAGCAGGCGCATGTGGAGCTGGCCAACAAGATGAGGAAGAGGGACCCGGGTACTGCGCCCAAGCTCGGGGACCGGGTGCCCTATGTGCTGACCGCCGCCTCCAAAAATACTCCTGCCTACATGAAAGCTGAAGTAATTATGTATAATGAGATCAAGATAGGCATTTAAATAAGCCTTCTGTTGACTTGCACATGCATAAACCTTTCTGTACTCCGTTCCTGCTGTGTATGTATTACAATAATTTTATTCTGATTTCAGGATCCTATTTACGTACTGGAGAATAGCATCCCCATCGACTTCAACTATTACCTAGAAAACCAGCTCTCTAAGCCTTTACTTAGAATCTTTGAACCAATCCTCGGAGACAAGGCAGAGTCTTTGCTTTTAAGTAAGTTAAACATTGCACAATATATATGAGGTGCGATAAAAAAACATGGTGAAGAATTTCATTACAAAGTAATAAGCTTACATCAAATTTGAATTAATATCCTTCGGAGTACTCTCCTTGGCTAGCAATACACTTATCCCAACATTGATTCCATTTTTTAAAGCATTTTTGGAAGGCTTCTTTTGGAAGGGCCTTCAGCTGCTCTGTCGTGGCCCTATCAATGTCGGGAATGGTGTCAAAATGTTTTCCTTTTAGCTTGGTTTTTATTTTTGGAAAGAGCCAGAAGTCACGTGGTGCTAAATCCGGAGAGTAAGGCGAATGTGGATTGACACCCTTTTTCACCCAAAAACTGACAGATCAGAAGCGAGGTGTGGCATAGCACCTTGTCGTGATGAAGGAAGAAGCCATTGACTCAATTTTCTGGTCTCTTTCTCTGTACATCGTCTCGAAAACGTTGCAGTAAGCCCTTGTAATATTCAGAGTTTACAGTTGTTCCCCTTGGAACGAACTTTGTTCGCATTATGCCGTCACTATAAAAAAACAATGAGCATGACTTTGACATTCGAGTTTGACTGACTTGCCTTCTTAGGCCGAGGAGAGCCGCTCGTTTTCCATTGGGAACTCTGAATTTTCATCTCAGGGTCATATTCATACACCCAACTTTCATCTCCAGTTATAATTTTGACTATGAAGTCCAGATCTGCTTTAAGACAATCTTCCAATTCTGTGGAAACTGACACACGATTTTCCTTCTGTCAGTTAAAAGTCTGGGAACAAATTTCACACTCACTCGTCTCATTTGCAAATTATCGGTTAAAATGCTTTGCGCAGATCCGTTTGAGATGTTTAGTTTGTAAACTCTCAAATAGTCAATCGCCTGTTAGTACGAATCATTTTTGCCACTTTTCGTCTGTTTTGGGGACGTCCCGACTGTTGCTCGTCTTCAACCTACTCATTTTCGCTTTTAAATCACTCATACCACTTGTGAACAGTCTTATGAGTCACCTTATTATCACCATACACTGATTTTTAACATTTCATCAGCTTGTTTGGCACTTTTTTGCAACTTAAAACAAAACTTAGTGTTAATGCGTTGTTCGAAATCCATGATGTGCGACAGACACGGTAAACACGACCTTACTCTTCTGGCTCTGGAAGCCGACTGGCAAGTCTCCATTTGTTCAAACTTGGCACTGACTGTCTCAAAGGATCAGGCTATCCTTATTACTTCAAATGGATCTAGCGCCAGCAGTCGCTGCTATAAAAATCATTAATTGTATTTTTTGATCACACCTCGTACAATCGTCAGCTTGCTGCTAAAATTTAATAACTAACATTTTTACTTTAATTCTTTTTACTAACCTGAAGTAGATGTCTGATGACAATATTGCAAGAAGTAATTAATAATTAAACAAGGTAAAAATTAGCCATTGGAATTTAAAACATAATGATAAATATAGTGGAACCTCTCATAACGACCATAATTCGTTCCAGAATCTTGCTCGTTATGTGAAACACTCGTTAAGCGAAACTAATTTTCCCATATAAATCAATGTAAAACACGATAATGCTTTCCAAGCGAATTTTTTATTTTTTTTTTACGTTTATTCAAATAAAATTACTTGCTTATAAATTGTTAAAGATCGTATCAACCCGGATAAAAACATTTTTAAAAATCGAAACTAGCTTATTATTTATTAATTTATGACAAATAATTAATTATTTTTTACTAGAAAGCTGTCTAGAGACATTTGTTTTAGCCGACTCTTCAAAATTTGGTGAAAATGTGACCCAGCGTTATCATTGAATAAATTTGTAGAATGTATAGCCATCTCCTTATTAGGGTGATGCTTCTCAATGTACCATGAAACATTTTCCCATGCTTTCAGCATTTCTCTTATTGCGCCAGAAGATTGTTGCTCTGCTACTTCCTCTTCCTCCACTAACAAACTCTCCTTCATAACTTCTTGCTGTGAAATACGATCCAACTCCATAAGCTCATCAGTGGTCAGCTCTTGATTGTGCTCTTCCACAAGCTCTTCGATATCATTGTTATCCTCCTCCAGTCCCATGATATTAGCCAAAGATACAATCTCGTTGACTGTAGACTACAGGTACTGTTTCAAATTCACATTCGACAACTCTCTCTAGCCAAAGCTTCTTTCAAGCAGAAATGAGGGTCCTCTTGGTAACCCCTTCCCACGCCTTGTCAATCATCTTGAGGCAAGCAACGATGTGAAAGTAGTCTTTCCAAAACTCTCTGAGAGTGAGACTTGTTCCTTCAGTCACCTCAAAACAACGCTCGAAAAGAGTTTTTGTGTACAGTTTCTTAAAGTTGGAAATAACCTGCTGGTCCATAGGTTCGAGTAACGGAGTGGTGTTGGGAGGCAAAAACTGGATCCTGATGAAATTAAATTCCTCAATGATATCGTCTTGTAGGCCTGGAGGATGGGCGGGTGCGTTTTCCATAACGAGCAAAACACGGAGTGGCAGATTCATCTCCACCAAATATTTTTTCAGAGAAGGACCAAACATTCCATTGATCCATTCAGTGAAAATGTCATGTGTCACCCAAGCCTTCTTGTTGGATCTCCACATTACATTTAGTCTGTTTTTCTGAACATTACACTTCTTGAAGGCTCGTGGAGTTTCTGAATGGTAAACAAGCAGCGGTTTAATTTTCAAATCACCGCTTGCATTGGCACAAAATAGCAGCATAAGGCGGTCTTTCATTGGCTTGTGGCTGGGCAATGCATTCTCCTCTGCTGTTATATAGGTTCGCTTCGGCATATTTTTCCAGAAGAGACCCGTCTCGTCACAATTAAAAACTTGTTGCGGCAGTATCGCCTTGCAATTCTTTTTCGCGTATCCATATGAGAAGCAACCTTTCAACATATTTTATGGCCGTCTTCTTGTGGCTTTTTCTTCGGGTACATTTTTGCAAGGGTTATTAAACTTTGCACAAAAAAAAAATACAAATAATGTCTGAACATAAGTTAAGAAAAATGTGTGATCACATGCGACACTAACGTGCTAACGGTACGAGTGCTAAACACAGACTGACGCAATGACGCGGAAGTCCCGGCTCACAAGTGCATCATACCTTATGTGACTTCCCCTTTCTGCGTCACTCGTTATGCGAAATGTCGTTCGTTAAGGGAGCAATTTTTTCACTTTTTTTTTTTGCTCGTTATGCGAATTACTCGTTATGAGAGGTTCTTGTTAAGAGAGGTTCTTGTTAAGAGAGGTTCCACTGTACAAATTATATGCTGTAACATCTTTTTAAATGCCAGTGTTGATGAAAATATTGTTTTGTAGACAAATCTTCTCTTTCTTACAAATGATTATGACATTTAATTGTAAAGAAAAGATCTGTTCAATAATTTATATACAAGCTTCATCTACAAGTTCCTTTCACATCAATGTCGTTTGTGCCACTCATTGAGACTGAAAATTTACCCATATTATTTGTTCTTCCATAATTTCAGGGGGAGACCACACCAGAACCAAAGCAATGGTAACCTCACGGGTGGGAGCGCTGGCCGCCTTCACCCAGAAGAAGGAGACGTGCATGGGCTGCAAGACGGTCCTGCCCGGAGACTGCAAGAAGGCCCTGTGTGACCACTGTATGAGCAAGGAGCCACAGCTCTTCGGAAATGAGGTGCTGAAGCTGAGGTCCATGGAAGACCGCTTTTCCAAGTTGTGGACCGAGTGCCAGAGATGCCAGGGCAGTCTTCATGAAGAGGTTTTATGCACAAGGTAGTTTCAAATTACACACAATGTTGACCTCATTTTCAGCTTATCATCTAAGATTATGGCGATTGTAGATCTTGTGGTACACGGACGATCATGTCTTTATCTCTATATGTATTTATTTTTACATGTATTCCTGCTTTTGCTTGTAATACCTTCGTTTTTTTTATTTTCTCTTCTAGCTTTGATCGATGTGTTCTGATTAAATTTTTTTCATTTTCTTTTTTATATATCCTGTCCTTAAGTTGCTGATGACAACTTGTTTGTTTGTATGTTTTATTTTTTTAGTGTAGAGATATGTTTCGTTAAAATTGTTTTATTTTTATTGTTTTCTAAGGATCTCTATAGGTGAAGTGCTACCCTTATTGCTATTTGATTAATGTGATCCAATCAAACTTTTATTTTTCTGTTTTTTCTTTCTTTACATAGGTATCTTTTTCCTTTAGTTGCTGATGACAACTAATCGAATGTTGATTACTTTTATCTTTTTTATGTTAGTTTAGAGATGTTTTTTTTTATTATTTTTAGTTAATTTCTTCGTTTCCTATGAAGGGCTGTACTTATAGACGGGTTACCGCTAGTCTGGCGGAACTGAACTGATCTCGTTCTATATTGTCCACCCCCCCCTTTGAGGGGGTGGAAACTAACCCCCCGTTCCTGTCTGGCGGAACTGAACTGATCTCGTTCTATATTGTCCACCTCCCCCTTTGAGGGAGTGAAAACTAACCCCCGTTCCTGTAATTCTGTATTATTTTTGATACATATCACTTTTGTCAGAACGGCCACCGGCCGGACCCTTGTGCACGTCCCGATGGGGCACGCATTGCCGGCTACTGTTCTCCCCGTCTCCTATATCCCTAGGATCTTCAGGTGTTTCTCACCCCACCTTCTAGATATCCTCTTCTTAAGGGATACTCCGGGTGACTGGTGCAATACTTCACTGGGAAGAGTGTCGGTAGCAGGAAGTCGCTTTGCACTGCTCTGGTGGGACTGCCTTGGTTTCGTGAGTACGGTCTGTTCTGGATATAATGTGTTTTTGTGTTTCTTGTTTGTTTATTTATAGGTTTGTTGGTGCACTCCCGCATTACATCTTGGATTACTCCAGTTATCGACAGAAGGAGCCACCAAGGGCTATATTTTGTCATCGTCAGTATCTGTACTAACCAATTTGATGTGTTGTGACTAACCTCCTTCCATGCGAAAGCTGTGCAGGGACACTTTAGGGTTGTCTTTTAAAAATTATAGATTCAAAAAATAAAGAGTCCTCGACGTGCACCTTGAAGGAGTAACCATAAGTTACATATACCGGGGCGGGAAAGTGGTGGGTAACCTCAACTGTTATCATCTAATTGTAATCCGAAGAATTCAGAGATAATTGAAAAATAAAATAATAATGTAATATGTCCAATGTCAACGCAAAAAAAAAAAAAAATATATATATATAGATATGAGGTTTGTTCAAAAGAAGGTGAATTTTGAATTTTTTTGAGAAGTATTTATTTATTCATCAATATCCATTTTCTCCCCTTCAAAGTAATCCCCCTCATATATAATGCACTTATGCCAGCGCTTCTTCCAATCCTCGAAACACTTCTGGAATGCGCTTTTCGGTATGGCCATCAATTGTGGCAAAACGCTTTCCTTTCATTGGTCTCTTCGGTTTCGGGAATAGGAAAAAGTGGCAGGGAGCCAAATCTGGTGAATACGGTGGTTGAGGCATGATTACGGTGTTGTTTTTGGCCAAATAATCACGAACAAGCATTGATGTATGAGCTGGTGCATTATCGTGATGCAAAATCCATGATTTGTTTTTCCACAATTCCGATCGTTTGAGCCGTATTGCTTCACTCAAACGTTGTACAACTTCCTTGTAGTATTCCTTATTAACCGTACAACCTGTTGGCAAGAACCTATGATGCACCACTCCATAATCGAAGAAAACAGTGAGCAAAACCTTCACATTTGATTGAACTTGGCATGCTTTTTTCGGTCTTAGCTCTTCTGGCCGCTTCCATTGGGATGATTGGGCCATGGTTTTGACGTCATAACCATATACCCACGTTTCATCACCAGTTATGACCCATTTATTCTATTTTTAACGCAAAATTTAATACATATTCTTTGATCCATTTTTTTCAAAAGTAAAAAATCGAAGACTACACAAAAACGTGACTAACCTTTCCAGTTGTCAAAAACAAACCACTAATCCAAAATGGTTGATAATGCTAACATATGATAAACATATGTGTACCAACATAACAAAAAAAAAATCGATAATCGAATGTACACAGCCTGCGAAAATTCAAAATTCACCTTTTCTTTTGAACAAACCGCGTATATCTATTTGTACTTTTTACCTAAATTGACTCACCTGCTTACTGTTAGCATGGTTAATAATAATATATTATACCACCCAGTTTGGATAGAAATAAAGTCCACAAATCGAATGTGGAGTTTTTGAATTTAGTATAGAAATCTAAACAATGTTTTTTTTTCCAGTCGAGATTGCCCAATATTCTACATGCGCAAGAAAGTTGGTATGGAATTAGACGCCCAAGAGAAACGAATGCAAAGATTCGGTAATCCGGTGTGGTAGAAATATTTCTTATTAATCATTGAAATTAAATTGCATGTTACACTCCAATGTCCACTTTATTTTAATTAAAACAATCTGTAATCTTTATCTACCCTGTTAATAAAGTTTGTTATTGTTTTGAGACTAAAAAATTCAAGGAAATGGGCTTTATTTGTTTATAGTTTCTTGAGGTGATTTTTCACAAAAATGGCGCTATATAAATAATGCAATTATTATTATTTTGCCATAACCTACATATTTGCCCATATATCTAATTAGATAGTAGAAAAGTGCTTCGGAATAATGAAATTAAGAAGTTTCATTTGAATATTTAATTTAATGAGATATAAATAATATTTATTACATAGTATATCTACGGAAATGTTTCTTAACTTTTAGTGCAACGGAATTCCAATGCACAGATGTTTTGTTTACAAAAATAAATTAGATGCCAATTTCATTACGACATCGAGGTGGTATGGTCATTCTTGAAAATGCGTTGGGATTATTAATACAATCGTCACAGAAGCTGTTATACAAAAAAAAACACATTTGTAGATAAGATAGTATGTCAATGGGTTTGTATGGGAAAATAAATTGCGAATGGTCTAATCTGCAAGCATTGCTATCTGAAGAAGTGCTGTGTCAACTGTCAACCCTGTGCAAAGGCAAGCAATGTAATAGAAAAGTTGTACATTTAACTAATTATTATGTTATAAAAAAGTTCAAAGTGTCTAACAATATTTCATGGAAGCTTTAAAAACTTATATTCTGTCATATTAAATTACACAATGCTAAAAATTGATTTAATTTTAAAATGAAAAAGACTAGCGCTACAAAGGGGTATAGAAATTATGTTTTCTAAAAATAATACAATAAATTTAAATACCTTTCAGCGTGGAATTTACATACGCTTCATATTTTCATGATGCTATCCTAAAATCATAGTGTGAATCATGACAAATATTTACAATTCATTAATGTGTAAATTAACATATAAATCTATCCTTCCTAACATTTCCAACACATATTCAAAACATTCAATTATTTCATAACCAAACTATACTTTTATATTTTATACTATACCAAAAAATACAGAACATTAAACTAATAATTCAACTTTGCTCAAGTAAACAAAACCTCTGCAGCAGCTTATTTCTGCGGAGAATTTAAATAAAAGATAAGGTATATTTACATGTTCCTGATAGTGTGTTTATTGCGATTTCAGAGCAGAACATTTATGTCACAATGCGAGCAGGTACACAAAATAATTATTGTCAATAAAATGGCTATTACTGCCAGCGTGTACTAAATGACAAAAGATATTTTACACACAGATTAGCATTAGGCCAATGAGGGTGTATTCTTGCATAAGTAGTGCAGGAGACGAAATGCCGGCATTGTTGCATAGCACACACCTTTACAGCCCAGTGGAGATTTGATATTCCAGGGTGACTTATGTGGTGACATGACGGATAACGTACAATTTAATGTTATTCTGTTTGTTAATCTTTTTTGGTGTTTAACTTGGCAAGAAACTTCATCAAACATTATTAGAGAAAAAAAACATGGAACAATGTTTCATTACAGAAGCAATTCGTATGTTAACAAAACTGCATCTCGACTACAAGGTTTTTGAATAATACATAAAGAGCAAGCTGCAATTGGAGAATATAGTTATTTTATTTGATATGATACGCGCTGATGATATGAAAAAATAACTACATGAATATTGAAAGGCTACCCGATTCTGCTCTGATATTATTATTGCAAAGTTCTAAGTCTAAAACGGTTGTAGTTATAAAAGTTGAAAAACAGTTAAAAGCCGTCACTTACAACAATCACTCCATGCAAAATTACTTGAAAAGATATGATTGCCTGAGACTAGCAATCCTGGAATACACGCGGAAGTGACGAGACGAAGCACAATACATAATTAACTTCTGCTTTCTGTCAACATTATCTGAAAACTGGAAAAATAATTTGATGGCGCGCGTCGGCTGTAGTGAAAAAGCCGATTGCAAGGTAAAACGCTATGCCATCGATATCTACAACCGAGTAGCACTTGGTGAAGTATTAAAACAGTACTTTCTGAAATGATTCAGAGAATACCATTTTTAGAAAATAATTGTGGAGATTCTTTGAACAACTGAAATTATAATAATCTATAAAACCTGTATGTGGTAGTCCAGAAATACTTGTCAGTGGAATCTAGGCTGCACGATGATTGTGTGTATTTTGGTACACATATATAAATAGATAAGCTACTTAACAAAAATACATTTATTCATTTAAAGTGAATGAAGGCTTGGCGTAGTTGGAAGGGCTATTTCTTAGCCTGGAGGGCGTTTGAGAGCCAGTCCATGGCTTGGTCCAGACCCTCTCCCTTGGTGGCGGAAGTCTTGAATATTTGGAATGTCCTATCCTTGAGAGCATCGAGCCCCAGCGCCTGGTGGACTTCTGCCACCGTTAAGCAGCCGGCCATGTCTTGCTTATTTGCTAGAACAACTAATATAGCCCCTGCCAATTCTTCCTCCTGTTGAGGAAAGATTTCGATAAGAATTTGTTTCATTCAAATATGGGTCTTCTAAATCAATTACACATTGTTATCCAAAGGAAGTGACAGACAGCAACAGAGCTTCAAGTATTAGATATTAAAATACTAATTAGTAAATATCTATTGCCTTTTCGGTTAAAACATTGTAGTCATAACTTACCCTTAACATGTGTAGAAGCTCATCTTTTGATATTCCTATTCTATCTCTGTCTGCTGAGTCTACCACATAAATTATAGCATCAGTGTTTCCATAATAGCACCTCCAATACGGTCTAAAGAAAAAGAATTGAATATAATATTTATTATGGAACAGACTGAATATCATAGGATATGAAAGGGGGCTATTTCTGCGCATTTAGTCAGAGTGAAATAAGGTAATTTTGTAGAAAAAATTAGAAGAAAATGGATGGGTCCCCAAGTAACAAAAGTTTTGACATTTGTTTCATATCTATCCATTTCTCAGTGATATCGGGGCATTAACAATCATTGTAAGTTTATGTTTACTATTTTAATTAATAGAATATTGCTCATTCCTATAAAGGTATTGACAGCATTAAAGCATTAGTTTTTAAAATGCAGAGAATTCGCATAATTATTATACTGCTCTTCAACAAAGCAAACGTGTTTACATAAACATAAACTGTCATCAGGTAAAAGTTCTACCCCGCCTGAGCTCTGATAATTGGAAATCATATGGTAGAAGATTGCTGTTTACCTTATACTTGTCTGTCCTCCTAGATCCCAAACTTGAAATTTCAAGTTTTTATATTGTACTTGCTCCACATTGAACCCTATAGTAGGAATTGTAGTAACCACTTCACCAACTTGTAGTCTGTACAGAATGGTTGTTTTTCCTGCTCCGTCAAGTCCTAAAATAAGTATCCGCATTTCTCGAGCTCCGAGAAGCCCTCGAAAATAGCTAAATAACCCTCCTGAAAACAAAAAACATACGGTAAACAGAGTAGGCGGCACATAACCTAAATATCGATTGCATGAAAGGCGATGGATATCAAGGTGGTAATAGAAACAGTAAGGTTAATATTGCACCAATATACGCACCCATGATAAATATTATGTCTATTTCATATATTAAACAAGATTTCAAACGAAAAAACTAAAAAGAACCACTAATATAGATGAATCAGTCTCCGACGGGTAAAAGATAACTTGATATTAGAATGTAACTTTTGACGCAAAGCGCTCTTGTTTTAATATGTCAAAAAATACGCTTGTCACATTCTAAGCAAATATGTTTGACGTGTAAGCAGGCTAGGAAACTGTTCGGTCGGTCATGTTGGCTAAACGTCAAATTTAGTTCTACAGAATTTTATGGCAAAATATTCCTAGGTAGGTAACTATCAATTATCGCCATGGCAGTGGGGCATTTATGAATAATAATATTTAATCTTTTTCAAAATTATAAACAAAGAATCAATTATAAACAACAATTCTAAAGACAACGTTACATCAGTAGAATACTCTGGCAAGAAAATGGTATTTTTTAAATACACCCTTAACGGATTATATTCCACTCATAGACGAAATATGACGTATTATGTACCGGTATTTCAGTTTGATTTGCTCATACGTTCGTCAAGTTGCTATCTAGCAATAATCCTGTACCAGGTAGTAACTTAACTAACGTAAATATCGCTCAACCCGAATAAAATACTGGCCTTAAATCATTATAAATATATATATTTAACGAAATACAAACAACTTTGCAAATGGCCAAGGAGAAACTAACGAAGAAACAAACTAGTTTTTAAAAGCATTGTTTTTTTTTGGATCCACTAAATCTATGCGATTGAAGCCACCGACTACAAAGTTATTAGTGTGAAGCTGTACAACATGTTTATGCAAACGTGATTTTTTTTGTAATAAAAATCACTGTAAAATCACATTGGATGTATTCTGTATAACAGGAAAAAGGGGAGCGGTACGATGTAACACGATGATACGCTCGTCATATCCAGAGAGGGCTTGTCAGGGTGTTGCAGTGTTACTGCCTCCTAGAATGGCGGAATGTATGTTGCAATATGAATGTGAAGTCCGAGAATAATGTGGATCCGATTGAAAATCGGTTGAGAAGAGTGTTTTTAGTTACATGCTATGCTCCTGTCGGCTCTGATAGCGATGAAGTGAAAGATAATTTTTGGACTGGTGTGAGCGATGTAATGAGATTAAAAAATATTAATGAAATGATTATAATGCAAAGGGATTTGAATGTGTGGGTAGGAGTTAGATGGAATGGATTTGAGTCAGCCTTAGTTTTATTTGAGGATAAAAGAACGAATGACAATGGTAACAGAATGCTTGGCGTATGTTTAAAGAGGAACCTGTTTGTATCGAATACCTTCTTCAATCATGAAGGTATCCACCAATATACGTGGAAAAGACGAAATGAGAGGTCAATGATTGATTTTGTGATAATTGACTCTAGGTTACGAGTCGTCGCCGCAGACACAAGAGTTTTCAGAGGGGCTGAGGTAGAAACTGACCATTTCCTGGTTGTGTTGCGAGTAAACCTCTTCCGCGGCTGGTGGTCTAAAGTGAAAACAGTGTCTACTCCAACTAGAGTCAAAACAGGAAAACGGCGAAACGATAATGTGAGAGGTAAGTATGAAAAATGTGTATAGATGAGACTGGATGATAAGGAAATGGACGTTCTAAGCATAGACGAAACATGAAACCCAGTGGGGGCTCGTGACTTTTGAGTGAGCTAGAGATCTAAAATTGAAAAATACGACGTTATTGATGTTGTTGAAGCCGAAAATGATTTAAATTTTGTTTTTTAAATTTAAATTTTGTTGTATTGAGATTTAGATGTTAGGTGGGGCAGTGCCGCCACTAATAGGACCACATAAAAGTGAGCCTTTGTGAATCTGAAAGAGAGGTATGTGGAATAGGTACGCAAAGTAGGAAGAAAGGTGATGCATGGTGGAATGATTATATTAAAGCACTGGTCTCAGAGAAGAAAAAAACGTGGTTATGTCTGATAGCGACTGCCAGTGCTGTTAGCGAAGAGAGGGATCGGGCGAAAGAAGTGTACAAGGGATGCAAGAAAAGAGTACGTGCTGAAGTGAAAGAACAAAATAAATGCCTGGAAGAGAAAGAGGGTATCAGAATGACAAACCATTTTCAAGAAAACATTAAACTGTTTTGGATGGAAGTCAAAAGGTCCCGGAATGGTTCAGAAAGCGGATGCATGAAAGTGATAAAATCGAAAGATAGAAAATGTTGACGAATGAGAAATAAATAAAAGAGAGATGGATAAAATACTTTGAAGAGGTCTTCGAAAGCAACCCGAGTGATTTAACCGGTGCTTAGAGGGGGGTTACATGCCATTAGATTGGACAAGGGCTGTGATCATGCCTCTATACAGAGATAAATGGTTACGTATGGAATGTGGAAATTACAGTGCTATTAGCCTGCTAAGTTCAGTTAGAAAGCCGTATGGTAGGATATTGATTAAAAGTGTACAAATGAAAACAAAGGATAAAACATTGGATGTGCAAGGTGCATTTATGAGTAGAAGGGGGTGCGACGATCAGATCTTCTCGTTGCATATGTTCACAGAGAAGTTTCTGGCAAAAAACCAGAAACTTTTCTGTACCTTTAGAGATCCTCAAAAATTTGAGTAGTTGTTGTCCATACGAATCTTATACAGACAATCGCGTATATGTACGAGGGGAGCATTGCATGTGTTAGGGTAAACGGTGATTTTACGGGGTGGTTTGATATAACAAAAGGTGTTAAGCAAGGCTGCGTAATGTCACCGTGGTTATTCAATCTATACATGGATAATTAATTGTATGCGAGAATTGAACGAGGTGGGCTTCGGCGCGAACATGAGTAATCTGATAATATATTACCTGTTGTATGCTGATGATGGGGTGCTGATTGCTAACAGTATAGAAGATCTACATTCCCCCCTATCTAGGATGAACGAAGAATGAGTTAATGATGAATGTAAGTAGGGTCAGTGGGCCGGTTGTGGCCATTGGGCCGGTTCTGGCCATTTTCAACTTTACAAGTCGAAATATAAGCTAAATAAAATCGAATCTTTTTTTACTCTATGGCAAAATGCATATTTGTCAATGGTCTTCGTAGACAAGTGACACAATAAATCTTATTGTTAACAGTTTGTGTTTGGTCGATGCGAATAAGTGTTGCGGAATTTTTTATTGAGATTGTTACCCAAAACCTTAAGGAACCCACCGTAAGTAATTTTAATATATATTTGTAATCCTTTTGATGTTTTATTTGAAAACAAGATGTACCCATTATAAAAGGGTAAAGTAATATGTTTTTGAGGTTATTTTTAGCAAATTGGTTGTTTAAACATGATTTTTCGATGTGGCCATTACTGACACAAGAATTTATACAAATGTATGGGTTGTGGCCACGTTGGTGGCCACAAGTGGCTCCCATACAGTACTAGTTTTGGCCATTATCTAAAAAAATGTACATATCCGCTAATTTTGATATTTTAACTTAATAAATTATTATGTTTCTTCTTCAGAACTGTGAAAATGACCGGCAAATAAGAAGAAAGATGCTATTGAGCACTCAAAACGCAAACTTTTTTGTTATTCACCATCGAAATTGATTTTGGCACTCGATGCTATAAAAGGAGGTATGAAGGTATCTACTGCTAGTAAAAACTACAAAGTCCCCCGTAGTACTTTGCGTAACAAAATATTTGGACGTGCACCAGCGGCCTCAGGTCACGTAGGACCACAAGCTGTACTTGGTATAGAAATAGAGATGTCACTAGTCAGGTGGATTAAAGATTGTGCCCGGGCAGGTTTTCCAATTAACAGGGAATGTTTATTAGATTCCGTAAAGAAGATTGTTGTTACTGGCAACATCAATACTCCTTTCATCAATAATCGCCCTGGGAGGACATGGTTTGAGTCATTAATGACGAGACATCCTGATTTAAGCAAAAAACATGCAGAGTACATAAACAAGGCACGCGCATTGATAACCGAAGAAAAAATCAGAAACTGGTTTGAAGAAGTCATTAGTTTGTTAGGACCTACAGTATTTGGAGAGTAAAATTGAACCAAATATGCTTAAAGATTTCAAAGTCACTTTCTGCACTGGTATGGATTGGACAGGTTGTACTGAAGGGTTGTTCCTGTATAAAATATGGCTGGCCTTCAAAGACGATAATACTGCATTGCCAAATACAGATCTTACTTGTATTAATCTAGATCGAGTTACAACGCCTCCAGAAACTCCTGTTATTGAACCTTCATTTCCAATAGCGGTAAACGAAGAAATCCTGAACGTATCAGCATCAACATCTAAAGATATTGTATCCTCTTCTGAGATTGTAGAATTGAATATGCCGACTAATGCCGCAGAATTAGTGAAAAAATGCGTCATATGGCCTGAAAAGAAGACAAATACTACCAGTGGAAAGAGAGAGTATATTCCTTCGGTGTTAACATCAGATAAATGGAAAGATATTACGATGGCTAAGGAAAAGGAGAAAGACAGAAAAGAAGAACAAAAACAGATAAAACTAGCTAAAAAAATAAATAAGAACATTAAAAAAAAGAAACCGACCATTGAAATTTCAGAAACGTCAGAGGAAGAAAATTTGCGTGATACATCTCATTCGGACTGCGAAGACCGGATTCCACAGGTAAAGCCGTCGGGTTTCGAAGAACTAGATTGAACACCCCTGGAAGGAGATTATGTCCTGGTTGAATTCAAGAATCCCAAAGCCACTTTTTATTATGTCGGCAAAATATTGCGTTCAAAAGACGAAGACAATGAGTTTGAGATAAGGTACCTGAGAAAACATAATACCACTGGTAGCCAATTCACAATGCCACAAATTCCTGATTTGGCATCTGTTGCTGAGATTGATATTAAAATGATATTGCCACCACCATTGTTTACAGGTACAACCAAAAGGCAAAAATTCTTTTTATACTTTCGAAATCGAACTCTCAGGTCTAAATTTGCGCTAAATCTTATTTTTTTATAAGTTTATTGTATAACTTGAATAATAAACATCGATTTATAATCATTACTGTGTTTAATTTAGATAAAAAATGTAAGTTCCCTACATAGATTCATGTGGCCAAAACCGGCACAAGGGTGTGGCCAGAACTGATTAAATTGTGGCCACAACTAATGCATGGGTCCAGTTCAATGAAAAAAATATATTTAAAAATAATTAAAGAACTGTTACTGGATATATTTACATATATTAAAGACAGGTATTTTTATTGTACATTAATGTTGGAAAAATTATAATTTACATTTATTTGCAAGTTTGGTGCTCATTCAAAAACGAAAAAATCCTTAAGGTGGCCACAACCGGCCCACTGACCCTATCATGAGATTATTTATTTTTCAGTTTCAAAACTCTCTTTCCTTCTTCACGGTTGTAAAATGTTCATTACAACCCTGAAGAAGGATTGGACTGATCCGAAACCGGTTAAGGTACATATTCAATAAAATGGAGTTTAAACAAAACAAAGTTGTTTTTATTCGATTACAATGTATACCCTAAAAGTGTTTGCTTCATTGTGAAACTTTAATAGATATTTCAATGTTACATGGCTTGCGTAAGAAATAGCTAAGTGAGTTGAAAATATTTGTGTAGATCTATAAATACCATTGCAATCAGTTTTCTGTTAGTTACTGTTATTAATGACGTTGTAGCAAAATATTTTCTTCCGGAAAGAGGAAATTTTATTTTTTAAATATTGTGTAATATGAGTGGGTGAGGCCACGATAACAATATTTATCTCAGTTTCCTTAACGCGTGTTTGAAATATATCACCATCATGTTTATATTGGCTGATACTATCCGGCGTTGCCCGGCTTATAAATAGTTTGGAAAAAGTTTTAAGGTTATGATGTGTTACCCGTTACGCACTAATTTTTCTCTTATTTTGAATGTCAAAAGTGAAAACTTTCATCAAGAATTAGCAAAATTCCGCTTTAAGGGGTGGGAAGTGGGGATGAGAGTTATTTTTAGAAGTTTCGTATTGATAGAGACCTTCCTCTTGTTTTAAATGTCAATTGTGCAAAATTTTAACAAGCTCGGAATAAAACTGTAGAATTGTATAAAAAACAAACACACCCGCAGACACTCTTCTTTAAATACACAGATATATGGAAGATTAATTTATCTTATAAACAAGCTTCAATGGGACCTGCCATCCTGGTGAAGAAAACTGACGCGGACTATTGTCGAATGATTTAGTTATGAGCACACATAAAGCCACGATGATGAAGCAACTAACCTCTAAGAGCCCGCAGCCTTTTCTAACACCGGACTAACGGAAAAAGCTCCCATAATAACCATAACGGAACCCACTAATAGTTTTTCAATTGTTACTTGTAAGCATTAATATTGTTTATTTAAATTGCATTACGGGGTTCAAATTGACGATGAAACAATTAAGTTTTCCTCGCGTTAGCCGTATGTCCATAACAAATTTATTTATCAGAAGAGTACCTACATTAAAAAGCCACCCAGAGAGCACAAAATATTAATAAATTCTTCGTTCAAATAATATTAATATAAAACATGGCAGTGATTTCCTTATACATGCAGTGTATTTATTCGCAAACACGCAATGAACACCTGATGACATGCGAATATACGTTTTATTTTATTTTATTTATTTTAGTTAGCCAGGTCAATAGAAAAAAAAACACAATATTATGTGACTTTTTTTTTAAATCCAAGTAATTTCGCCAAGTAAAAAGACTGACTTTTCGATTGTTAACCTAAACTAAGCGACTGTCGCATATGTGTGTTCAATCAGCGTGCATATATGATCCACAAAGTTTCACTAAACATACATTGTGACAGAATGCGATTAAAAGGCCAGCGTCGTAAAAAGATATTCTTTCAGATATGTCTCTGAAGTGAACGTATAATTTTATAGTGAATATAAATATGATTTAATGTAATTATAAGTGATTTTTCTTTCTCTTCCTTCTCGGGGCATCTCTGCCCTATTGATGGACACTGAAAATTGTAAGACTGTCCGAAAAATAATCTTAAATCAAATCCACATTTTAATCAGATTTGCTTAACTGATTTTGTTCATGATTGCAAAGTTCAATGCTGGTGATGATAATTCACAGAATTAATAAAACGTAAATATTTTGTGAGTATGTACGTACGGGTGTGTGTTAACTTTTAAAAATTAGATCTAAGGTGTTATACTTAAACAATATTTCAGACCAGCGATAAAGTATCTGTTGTGTTTTGGAAAAGGAAGATGAGTCACTAAAAATGCCATGTCCAGTTAAGTATGCCGAATGAATCCTAATTCTTCATTCTACATGGAAAAGAGAGTAGAGTTCGCTAGAAAAATTATCATCCCAGAAAGTTGATATAAAGAGATGAGTAACATTTCTTTTTTAAATTAACATGCACATGCTTACCATAACATTTATTTTTAAATATTGACACGGAAAACAGAGACAACTTCAATAATCACTCTATTCTGAGAGTCGAGAAACGCGACAATAAAAAAACATGTTATTCATTACAATTCTCAGATCTAACAAAAATCTATCTAATACAAAATCGGCTCCCCTGTAAATTTTACTAATATTGAGTCCTCTCCATTTTCCAAAACACCGCAAATATATTTTGGCGGGCGTTTACTTTAAATCAATATTTTGAAATGAACTTTTACTTACTTCGGTTTACTTGTCTACGCTATTTTAAAATGATGAACTATGCAAGTCAATTTATCCCATGTTTTTTCACGGGTAACAATTGAACTATGAAATTCGAATGACAGATTACTTTAAAATGAAATCGGGGTTCAGTCCGCTACGAATGTGTGAATCGCGTAAAAGAATACGTGTACGGTTGTACAGCAAGTAGTAAAAAGTATTGAGTCATCGGTCACGTGCAAAGTGACTTCATTACTCTGTTTTTTACCTGCATTAAAAGTATAGGTCTGCGGAGCGTTGGCAGCACCAAGGTTCTTCTAGTCTTCTAGTGGGAACTTGGAACTAGTTATTCACTCGTGTAAGTAGTTCCTAGTATGAAGATAATCGACACGTAATACCATCAAAATTACGTCTTGTTATCATTGTTAGAAAAATTGTTATATTGGATTATGTACCTACAAATAAACTATGATTAATTCTAGATAAGTAACATAATACGTAAACAGCAGTGGCGCGCATTGCTCATTTACCAAGGATAGGCTGCAGCTTTTCAGGTATTAATAATCATTACTCATCACGCCTTAAAGTATGTAGGATAAGGCGCTCAAGGCAAATTGCAAATATACTATTAGAAATTTGCCAAGAAGAAACATTTTCTTATTACCATCGTAAAATTACTTTTTTTACAAATCTGAAAAAAGAAAATTAGGCACATCTTTTCAGCCTTTAAAGACTGCAAACAGATAACAATTGACGAAATGTCTCAAATTTCACCTTTTTGGTGAAAGACGGTTAATTAACACAATCGAAAATAAAATTTCACATTTTTTGAGGTGCTGTATCCACGTGCCCACAATTATGCATGGTTTGCAATAACGTGCAGATCATGAAGACTGAAAACCTGTGCATATCCTAAAAATTAACCATTCGAAGAAATTATAGAAAAAATTTAAAAGGCGAAACTTTTTTATATTAAAAACGTGTTTTTTCCATGAATTTTTTACGCTCATTTATTCAGTTTTCCATAGCAATCAACAACAATTTGATAATAAATTAATTATTTTCAAACATTGAATGGACAATAACTCATAGCCAGATGTGGAATTTTCCCAGTAAATTCTCTCTTATTTTGAACGTTAGGTGTGCAAAATCTCATCAAGAAGTACTCTGTTTTAATGGTGGAAAAGGGTGATGGGGTGGTTTTTCAAAACTTATGTGGACAGTGTCCTTCCTCTTGTTTTGAAAGTAAAGTGTGTAAAATTTAATCGAGCATGGAATCAAATTGTAGAATTGGATACAAAGCAAACAAACACCGCATGGGGCACTCTTCTTTATAGACAAAAGCTTTGAGGTTGTGATGAGTTACCTCTCCCCCCACCTCTACCCCCACTGCCACCCACTAGTTTTCCTCTTATTTTAAAAGTCATGTGTGCAAAATTTCATCAAGCTCGGAATAAAATTGTAGATTTGTATACAAAATAAACACCGCCAGCCCCGGACATTTTTCTTTATATGATAGATAAATATATAGATAGATAGAAAAGAGAAAATAGATATTGTCTACCAAGATCGTAGGTGTGTAAAATAGAAGATAGTTATTTTTTTTGTTTTATTTTGTGAAAAAAATGTAACCGCTTAATTTTGTATCGGGTCTTGTAAATTACTTCGAGTCGTCTTTAAATGTAGTTTTCAATAATTACAGCAAACGTTTCCCACTACCAAATCGTCAATCTCATTGTTTGTTTGTTATTCCCACACGTGTACAAGAAGAATCAAGCCATTATGGGTCATTAGTGGGAGTCAATTACAAGAGGAAATTTGTATAATAAAACCTAAATGCACGCATAGCGGTAGGAGTCGGTACTGTTGCGATGGCGCCGCGACCGTTAATATATCTGGGAGCTGTATTTTCATTTAAACATCGTGGAGTGATATTAAATATTAAATGGTAGAGCTTGGCAAGCAATAGAATGCTCCTGATGGCCGGTGCGCAGAAACCGATTTTGGTAGGAGGCGGGGTCAAACGGAAAAAATCACCAATCGACATTCTGGATTTCTGAAAAATGTCAGCAAAGCTGCGCAGTGCATGAAGGGCTAGGTGCATTATTTAGTTTATCAAGCTCTACTTCCTAAGACGCATATTACGACTACTATAGAACCTATTCCGAAACGTTTTCACCAACAGACAATTTTAAAATTTTCAAAACACCTCTGATATAAGTGCATAGATGGATTCGATCACATCATGCAGGCAGCTTTTTTGGAAATAAATGTTTTTAATCGAGTTTCATTTACCTATTAGTAGCTATATTACGCAGATTCGACCTCGAGTAAATGCTGGTAGTATTGAACAGTGACAAACAGTCCGTAAAGGCTGAAAACCTAAGAAAAATGTACCATGATTTTTTTTAACATATGACAACTATTTGATCAAAATGCATTTTCTCCATAAATGTGGTAAGGAATAAATACGGTCATTATTTATGAAAGATACGACGAATATTTTCAAATATTCAGTGCACGATTCATATCCCAACTTTAAAAAACTACGAAAAGCCTATCTTTGGTCATTGAGCGATGCACGCCACTGCTATTTAATTTGATATAAACAGTATTATTCTTATTGAACATATGGACGCATTTTCCAATTGTTTTTAGAAAATATTAAAAAGAAATATACCTATGTGGACTTATCACGATTCCAAATTTCTCTGTTTGAGAGATTTTGCTGCTTCAGCTAGATAGAATTCCGATATTTTTTTTTTAAGTTTTTCATTGGACGATAAATCAAATTGAGAAAATAGTTCACCGGGCAGGTGCAGCATTCCCTGCGAGACAAGCAGAACTACACTAGTTAATCCCGTATTTAATTAATCGGATTATGATCGAACATGCATTCCGTAATCCAGCGGGTAATATATCGCGTACAGTGTGTTTATGGGCAGGCGGACATAACGACTGGTCGTATCACATTTTCACATGTCGGCTCGCTAAACTAGTTTGGAGGCTCTGACTAAGTACCAAACTAGACACGTGAGTCTCGTCAATAGCCTGAGACAGACCAGAAAATAGCGGACGTCTTGAAAGTTAGGCACAAAAAAATCTCAGAGAATGAATAAAAAAAATATTTAAAAATTCCACAGTTTCAACATAAAATAGAACATAATGTATATACATATATTTTTACATGTATGAATGTTTTAATTATAATTCTAAGAAATGGGAACCCACATAGGTGCTGCCCGAGTGTGGGTAATATGATAAATCTATGTAATTATTTCAGTAATGTGACAGCTAGAAAGTACATGTATAAGGGAAATTTTAGAGTTATAATTACAGAGCAAATAATAAATAAAGATACCCTAACATCCAAGAGGAATAAACAAACAAATAAGAGGGACGGGGAACGAGGTAAGCGTGCCGCAAATCAAAGTAAAACAGCAAGTAAGTAAAAAAGTTAGGCTTGTTTACAAAAACCGAATATTTTGTAAGGGTTTTAAGTTTGACCCTTTTTAAATGTTTTGTAATTTGCTTACTGAAGTCAAAATCACGCAAAACTAACGTGGACGATGGAGAACTAAACTGGTGCCAAAATGGGTGGCACGTGACCTTTGCCTCAGTAGTCGAAATCGTACTAGGGCAAGTCTATCGATTCTGCCATCAGTGGTTATAGTATAAGGAAGCGGATTTTTTTTTGTTTAAATTTTGTAATATATTGATGTTATAGTTAAAGTAAGCAGATACAAATAACAATGATTTTATAGAAGTGAGGTCAACATCTAGATCATTCAGCCATAATTTTACTTCTTTACGCAGAGTGATATTTTATTTGTCGTTTGAATTTCTTCCGGTAAAAGGTTAAAACCATGAGAACCAATAAAACTGCTATGTGTTTGATAAATTAAAATAAATTTAATAAATTGTTTATTCTAGAATCGTTTTAAAGAGATTTATTTATTTATTTAACGCCCGAAGGACTTTTTCATATACGAGTAGTTTTACGTGGTGATAAATCTTACTGTTTGAACATAGGAATGAGAAGAAAAAAATACAGTGATAAAGGATATAATAAAAACAGTAGTTTGAGAATACATGGTAACCGTAAAGTCAGAGGCTACACCGGGTTCTATTCTAATCTACATGGAAGGCATTTCTAGTGTGTAATCTTTATTCTATGTTCCAAACTATTCCGAGCTAAACCACTATCGGTGTGCACAAATACATTCAAACATGCGCTCTTTAAAATGATTTACCCGTGCTTAGGAACTGAATTTCACCGTGAGGCTGAAGAGAGTGGGGACGGGAAGGATCTGAGAAAGAGGAAGGTTAGGAAGTGGCTGGCTATTCGGATCCAATTTTGAAACGTTATAGCAATATTTTTACGTATTGGATTTCATTCAAACCACTTTCTAAACCTTTCCGGCACTAATAAAAACAAACTGTGCTATTTTCAGCGAAACCGGTCCAGTAATTTTCGAGAACATCGAACACAAACAAACAAACGTACATTGATTTTTATATATATATTTTTATATATATAGATTTGAATTGGTTATCTCGACTATTCTCACACTGCTACAGTCTACGTGACAATTATCCCTTGAAGATATTATAATCTCGGGAAATCTTTTCTAATGTTATTAATGGAGTTTTGTCTGGCAACGCAGAATTAACTCACATAAATGCATGGGAAAATCGAATAAATATATTATGATTAACAATCGCAGATTATAATTTACCTCTCACGATAATATTACGCATTTATTAACGCTTAGACTTATAATATTTTATATTGTATCTGAAATGCATGGAATATCGAAACGGAAGCTTTAATGTAATTAATTGCCTTAAATTAAAAAAAATATCTAGAAAAATCTCTAAATAAAACACGTAATTTTCATTTATCTGACTAACTAACCATCACGCCGTTTCCACGCAGGAAAGAGCTTTCTCCTTGCTTCATTCGCATTCATACATATTCTTCTGTTATTATTACTCTTGTTCACTTAATTGTACCATGTCTTCCTCGGGAACCCCAGACTTCTTCTACCACACACATTCGCGTCAAATAATTATTCTTAAACTCCTTTCGTCATTCATCTACGTACCCCAACCATCTAAGATTTCCTTTCTTAATTTTACTCATTACGCCCACATCAACCTTGCATTCTTTGCGAATCTCCATATTTTTCACATGCTCAAGGTTTTACCACACATACGCCTCAGGGATCTTTTTAAATTTCAGGAATCATTTATTAGTTCCCTGAAATTCCTGCAAAGTACCTAACTCAATGCCATCGATTATTGTACAATGTTTGCAACAGGCAAAACTCTGAAATTTGTATGGAATTGACACATTCTGATTAATATTCTCATGGAAAGATTTTATTTTTAAATCAAAAGCATAAATCCTTTGATATTTTCACTTATCAAATTGTCAGGTATTGGTACAATGACATTCAACTTCCCTACCTAGCATTCATTTTACGTGACAAAAAAAAATAATAAAATAAAAAACAGGAAACAGGAAAAATGTGTTGTTATTGTAATTTTGTACTAGGCGAATAAAATTGACCATAATACATATGTATTTAAGTATGAAATTCCATAGTATCGAACATGAATCACATTGTTTTCTCCGAT
Organism: Halesus radiatus; assembly: GCA_022606495.2. Classification (NCBI taxonomy): domain Eukaryota; kingdom Metazoa; phylum Arthropoda; class Insecta; order Trichoptera; family Limnephilidae; genus Halesus; species Halesus radiatus. Next base: position 159,427 of record JAHDVE020004342.1, read on the forward strand.
TCTTCAGATGCAGAGATCTCTTCTTCCTAATTACTAATCGTGCACGTGGGGCCGGGACGGGTCGCGAACCCTTGACCCTGGCAGCCCATGACACCGCAATTACTAGACCACCAAACCGACCGCCCAGAGGTCCGGCAGACATGCTGCATACTTGGTACGCGGTATAGAGTGGGAATAAATACCAAACGAGATCAGTGGTGCCACAAGCTTTCATTGAATATAATATCGATAACTCTAAAAATGAAACATAAAACCGAAAAGACACGTAAAAAAGAAGATCACGGTAGCTGCTGGGACTCGAACCCAGAACCTCATAGTCTATCCGGGACCTTGATAGACCATGAGGTCTGATTTAATTATTGAAGAAGATAATGATTTACAAATCTCAATGAAACATGACATATAAACGACAGTCGTAACTGGAAATCGCATCCAGAAATCACATAAAAAAGACAGCAACCATAAACATAAATTAATAGATTGAGGATAATATTGATCATTCTTAAAATAAGTTATAAGATCGATAGAAATGGCACAAAATAATTAAGTCTCAGAATCTCAATTGGTAGAAATGCTAGACCCGGCAACACTTGAGGATCAGGGTTCGAGTCCCAGTTGCGACCGTAAAAATAATCTGTTTCTTTTCGGTTTCATGTTTCATATTTGGAGTTATTAATATTATCTTCAATGATTAAAAATACAATACAATGAGATTTTTAAACTTCAATAAGTTTTTCTAAAAAAATTATGGTTATTTATCAATTCAAGATAATGGTCAATATTATGTGATAGGATAAACGTATGTTTTTAAAGAGAGAAATATTGATTACTTTTAATAAGCTTGGCATTTATCAAAATCACACCAGAAATATGACTTTCTGACCGTCCGACGTATATTTTACAAAATTATATCCCACAGTGTAAAAAGATTCACTCACTAATTTTTATTTTTTTATACGTCACCCAATATCTTCATTGGACTGGGTGTGGAAAGATATCTCCTTATCCGAAGAAACAATTAATTACTTTGTATTTATAATTTTTACTAATATTATTAATATTAAATAACCGTGCCAACTTAAATTTTATATTTATAATCTTTTCTTAAATAAATTTGAATTAATGTTTGTTTATGTTTGTAAATCGTCTATTCTTACTTCATTGTTTTCTATGTTTATTATTTGTGTATTCTTGTCATTATTTATTAGTATGCTGTGTATCCTGACGAGAGACGCTTCGTTTCCGAAACATGTTGATATTTATATATTAAATAGTGGCTTACACAAAACATTTATTATTAATTTTATTGATCAAAATATTGAACCAGAATCATAATGATTCGATGTCATATAGTGTATTTTCAATTAAAATTTTCTATGAAGCAATTATAAAAAAAAAAAAAAAATTCGTTGCTTTAAAAGCTTCGTGGTGGAAAGAATATTCTCCCATACAGTACTTGTTTTACGTTAAACTTACTGTACTGGTACAAGTCGATACTGACTATTCACTATTCACCGGTGAGTTCAAACCAGAAAGACGGGTCAAGTATGAACCGTTGTTAATGATTGTCTGAGTTGTCCTTTGTCAGTCACTAAATGACGTGTTACTCTAACAGATGTATGGCACAAATAGTAACTCTCTAAAGAAGAAGCCAAAAGGTGAAAGGTAAACCATATATAGTTATATAACCCACTTGAACAATGGAAAACCACGTGTCACATTAATTTGTTTGACATCATTCATATTTTAGGAATTTATAATTTGTAAAGATTTTCCTGCTTTGAAATGATTAAAGCCTGTCAGTCTGGAATCAGCCACATCTATATGCACCAGATCATGGATGCAAATGATTGTTATTTCTCAGATGAACCGAGATCACGACTCACGAAGCGAACCGTTGCTTGGGCGAATCGTAATTGATGACTCCGGTGATAACAATTACAGACCCCTAAAGAAGATTATTGCTGTTAACAGTTAGGTGAATCCTAGATTGGTGGCATTTCCCTACAATTCCCCTTTATAAAATGTTAAAGAGCAATAAAATACCCGTACATCACAATGCAGCTATGTATTTTTGAGCATTTTGAGCACAATTAATTTCTTGTGATAACCTATCGATGTCATTACACAGAAAAATACGTGAGGATGGGTTTTAACCGTCGTTTCTCCCATCAATAAAGTTGGAATTTGATATACGAGTAACATTTGATTACTAAAATTTTACTAAATTCCTAGTGGATTTTCAACCTAAAATATCGACAATCACTTCTACATAAATTAAAAATTGTGCACATTTCTCCTTTCGTTAAATATTTTCTTTTTAACTTTGCTTGTAGCAATACAATAATGTCCACCTGCACCTACAGTAGATACCAAATATGTAAATTCTAAAATAACGTCGTTTACATAGGTCGAAATACATTCAGCGTTTGACGCGACATTTATTTAATAACCCACATTTGCGCAGGCAAACGCGATTCCACGAGTGTGTTTATCACGTTTTCTTATCGACCGTTCGCCAACATAATAGCTAGTTTCCAAATGTAACATTTCACTTTGGAGCATAGTATTCCAATACGGATTAAATAGCTGATATTTTCATAAAGCGTAACTGATTGTCTCAAAGAAATAGTGCAAAGCCTCTACCGAAGGCTTCCAGTACGAGACTAATAATTAGAGGCCACTTCAATAGCGCCGGTTGGGAAAAAACCCCAACCTATTATTGTAAAGTATCATCATGATAGATCCCCACAACTGGCAAAATGAATTACACCAATTAATTACCTCCGTGAAATTCCGTGTGAACAAAAAGCTTACATTCCAAAATCACTCTTTTAATTTGAACTAATTATCAAGTGGTGTGATTCTGAATTCAGATTATTATCAATCAACTTGAATCTTCGCATTCGTCAAGACCCGAGAAACATTCCGATCGCAGCGATGGACCGATGGACCATGTTAAACCACTAGATGGATGATGGACCGCACACAGCTTTTCGCAAGGATATCTGAGAAGTGTTGTGAAAAAGAATTCTCACACACCAACAGATTGTGAACTATTCATTTCGTCGTTACCATCAATCATAAAAATGATATTGTGGTTATCTTATTTTATTGGTGAACGAGTATTTTTTTTAAAGAAAGTAGATTAAAAACCGTGTTAGGTATAAGTGTATAGTTTCTTGTTAATAAGATCCATATCATTACGCATTAATAATGTCATTAAATTGTATAATAGTGGTCTTTGGAATGGTTTCACGCTTTCGACATTGATTCCGTTTCCCAGTTAAATTGAATAACGAGCTGATCCAGCCACGGTACTTGGTTAATTATCAAGTTAATGTTTCGTGGTTCGGTAACGAAGCGGAGTACTGTATCTATTAACCGTATGTTTAATCACAACGGCCAACATGCAAATTATTTTACATGACTTTCGACTTGATCCAGTGCATAAGGCTAAGAATATTTAACTGTAGAGAGTACTGAATATATAATACGCACTAGAAACGTTTCCATGTAGACTTGAATGGAAACCGATATAGCCACTGACTTAGTATCTTTCGTACACTGCCTGACATGGTTAATTTAATTATTTTTGATTTAGAATTTCTACCGAATTTCTAAATTTAAAATTTAAAACTTTTGTATCATGAAACGCGCTCACGCCACATTTCTTACGGTTTTTCTTTATTCTTTGGTAAAAGGGGACAAATAAAAATTAAATTTTCAATTTGAATGTCGTCTCAACATTTCCGAATCTTAATAAATACATGGTCACAATATTCACTTTTAGAGCGATTATTGTAACAAAGGTGGCAATCGTACAAATAGTCATGAATATAATCATGTTGTGTCTTCGTGCTATATAGAAATGCTTTGAGTGGATTTGAAGCAAGACAAAAATAGCTAAATTACCGTAAAAAACTCCACACTAAATAGTGCGTATACGAGTATGCTGGGCACGTAATACGACTAACAGATAAACAATGAAATTCCAATATTTTCGGTGATGTCTGTTTCCAAAACTGAGTGCGAGAAGATTTACAAAGAATAATACGATGAATCTAGAGCACATTATTGATGAAACGAATCCTATAAAAAATATTCTTTCTTTGCACGTCTAAGTTTTATGTATTATAATGATGATAGTTGTATTTTGAGCATCTTATTGATTTTAGTATCATGTTGAAAACTCCCATTATAAATTATGACGCAACATCTTTCTCGTAACTAAGTTTAAATTAATATGTAAACATGTAATGTTAACGATCACAGCGCTAGATTCCATCAGGTTTCATTATTATTAAAATACATCCCAAAAAGTGGAACATAGCGCAGCCTCTGTAGCTTTTTCATCACTGGCATAAATTCAATTTATACAGAGATATTTCGGATATACAATGTACTAAATAATCTCTTCTCATCTGGACTAGGTTTGTGGTTTATGTAGAGGCCTGCTTCCAATGGCAGTCATTAGTGGGTAGGTATTCTAATATAATATAGAAAGCTGTGTGTTTCTCAAAACAATCATAAAATAATATGATTGTAAATTTTACCCAAATAATCCCAAATTACCCAATTAAACCCGGATACTCGTTGTTTGTAGAGCTTATCACTTATAATTTACATTTTTTATATCACATTGTAAATTTATCATATTTAGCCGACAAGATTATATGTTTCTTATTAAAATTTTATTACATACCTGTGCAATGTGCGTATGCATTGCACTCGCTACTGAAACATGCATGGAGTAAAAGTTCGTTAACTTGCCGATTAGTCTAATAAATGGGTAACAACTTAAATATAGAAAATAACTTAAGGGGGAGGGGGACGTCGGAGAGAGATTGTTTATTATTACGCAATACGATAAATATAATTTTCATAGTCTTAGAATTTATCAAAATCAAATCAGAAATATGACCTTTTCTGACCGTCCCACATGTTTTACAAAATACAAAAATTATTTTTAAAAGTTGAACAAAATAATTGCAACCCTTTTTTTTACGTTTTTTTTATGTAAACTTAAAACATTAGAGTGAGTGTACATAAAAAATAAAAAATAAAAACTACACCGTTTTAAATAAAACCCATCAAAGTATTTTTTGAGGATATTCAAAATTTAAAAATATTTTGTAAAACATACGTAGGACGGTCAGAAAGTGGTCATATATCTGTGTTGATTATGAAAAATGATAAAACTATGTAAATTTTAAATATATGTAATAACTATTTTCCTCTTTAAAAACATTATGTTTATCCTGTTACGTAATAATTGTATCGTTTTTTTTTTCGAATTAATAAATAATTCCTCTCCCCCTTAATTAATAAGTCGATGTCAATAGTGACCATGGATGTTTAAAAATTTGTAATCCGAGCTATTTTAAAGCATACTTATGATCAAATATGTGTTTTTTAATCATGAATTTTAATAAATGTGGCTTTAGATTTTATTTATTTGAGAAAACCCAACAGGTAAGAAAGAATAAACAATATTTAATTATAATGTATAATATATTTATGTATATAGGTATGTAACTACGTAGGTATAATAAGAGCCATCAAGATGATTAAAGAAAGGTTTTTTTCAATCCATTCATGTCTAACTTTCTAAGCAAGCTTAACTGTAAAAATATAACAGTACTGAAGCTTCGTAGATTGAACCTCCGACCTTTGAGTCCGTAGAAATAACACATCCCACCAAGCAACAAGCAACAAGCTACCGGAATCGGTATATATTAATGCCGTATCGACTTGTCGATACTTGATCCCACGCTAAAAATATTTGGTTAAGATTTTCAAATAATTAATTTAATTTTACGTTTTATTATACTGTAGTTGGGTTAGTATTTATTCTGATATTCAGACGTGGGAATGTCGAAGCCACAATTAGAGACTATTACTGAATACAAAAAGCCTAAATATGAACGATCAATCTCAGACATTGGTTATGTAAGGGGAAACTATCATTGTTAAAAGTCTTGGGGTAATCAAAACACCATTAGGCACTCAAAGTTCAGCTGTAAATGTGGACTCCGAAGAGACATGGAATATTCGGCACTTAGTCAGCTATTCTGTGGAAACACTATCCTCTAAATGTGCTTCATGATGAAGGTTTTCTTTCTTTTGACTCTGTGCACCTTATCACGATGTTCAAAGTTCGTAATGTAACAACGATAAGATGGTACCATTCATGCAATTCGAAGAATTCTCATTTTTTATGCTTCGATGTATCTTTCGAACAATCGTGTGATTCGACGACAAATATTAAATATCTTATATTCGAAAGGTATGTTTGTACACTTGGGCACCGCACACTTACAGACGTACAACAATGAGTTAGAAGCGTATTAATAATATAATATTGTGTACTCACGTGTTGAATTCGACCGCTTCCAAGTCTCGACGAAAACTAACAGACGCCAAAAGTGTTTTGAAGGGAGAAAGTCAAAACAATTAGTCACTGAGGCGGATGAAATAATGTCATGCCGAAAAGTTTTTATAAAACAGGTCACGATGATATTCCACGTGTTTTTATTGTTGGAAAATGGATCGCGAGTTCCGAGAATAGTTGCGGCCGGCACTTGAAAAACGTCTTCTTCAGGTCGAGTTCTTCCCGCGACTGACCAGAGGACTCAGGTGGGAACCTCACGAGGCGGAGTGGGGGGTGGAGGCCAGGTGTGGTGGGGGCGGCGGGAGGAGAAGGGAGGGGGAAGGTTCCGGGAAGCGCCGGAGGCTAACGGCCTCGCAGGCTCCGGTGTCTTCCGCTCCGCTGTGACGGATGGCGGATGGACGGACCTAATCATCCTCCGACACGTCCGGGGCAATTGGACCATCTTCAGACTTCAGACGCGGGGAACGTGTTTGCGAGGAAGAGATTTATCTCTTGCGGAAGATATTAAATTCACTTTTACGATGTATCTCGCGGTAACACCAAATCTCGACACCGATGAGTGTGAATCTTAAATATTAAAATGATTTCCTACAGTCGATATTCCACTGCGATACGAGTTGATAATATTTTCACAAACTATTACCGTGGGCTTCGTAAAAAAACATAATATAACGAAGACTTATTCTCTTTTAGCGCTTCGAGACATAGACAATTTATTGATTGTACAACTATTCATACCCGATTAAAAAATTGATGCGAACATCGCCCAAAAACAAGACAACATTAGACACTTCTTTAAAAACAAGATCACATAATTTATCTAAACTCACATAGAAGATTTAGTCATCAAATTAATGGGCCGACTATAAAACCGCTTTTATTTTGCAGATAAGCTTCTCTTCTGCGTATATCTGGCTCCGGTGAGAACCGCAGTTAATTCATCACCAATAAATTTCATCATAAAACACTGTTATATCTCAACCGGCAAAAATGCGAACAGTTATTTGGAAATTGGCCACAGTTAATCTGTAACGGGTATGAATACATTAATTGGAAATGGAAGAAGCCGGTTACATTAATAGATAGTTGGTCGCGTGCTGGCTGTCACTCTTCTGCAGCAGTCAGCACTCAGACTGCTAATTATTATTGCATGAGGTGGAACCTTCAACCGATCGCCGTCATTCGTGGAAATCTGTTGGACTAACAACCTCCGCAGTTTCGAGATGAAGCGCTGTACCAGTCATTTGGTATACTTTAGCGGGTTGAGTATCTAATACGTTCAATGTTTAATCGTTATCTTTATCATTATTATAATCAAGTGGAGATAATATATCCAAAACCTTTCCTTACGGTGCTAGAAATCCCTCAAGCTTCGGTGCTGTACATGCAGTGTACATTCAAACTTTGGTAAAAAAAAAAAAATTATATATGGACACCGCACAAGAGTCCCAATCTGGAGCCGGTGAGACTAAGGCATCCCCAATTGGGGAATGTTGTGAGGTTAAAGGTATTGGGGAGGGAAAGGAGAAGGGGAAGAGGAAAGTGGGGAAATACCTGGTATTCAGATCTGGTCTCCAAACACAGCTGAAAGCCATTTCAAGCAACGTTTCAATTCTGAATGGTGATCTTTCACCAGGGCGATACTGAGAGTATCTTCCACTCTGGAACGTGCACAAATATAAGACATATTATTTTTGAATGAGTTTATAAAAGAGTAAATTTGAATGAGTTTGTAAGTTTGATAAAAATTGATAGTTTACATTTATTGCTTATATAAATTATCATATTTAGTATATTTGTGTATATGAGTGAAATATTGAGTATAAGTGCAATAAACGAATAAAAACATTAGCCCCGAATAAAACACACAATACCAATGGAAATGCCTTCCATGGATATTTGAATGGTAACCTATGTCGCCATTGACTTAATACCTTTTGGCTCTGGACCGTTTAGCATGCGTTATGCCTATATTTGCCGGACATCGTATGTAGTCATCGAATGTAATTTCATAATGATGATTAAACGCAGATCAGTATTTGAAATTTCAGGTCCGAATAGCCAGACTTTTCGATCACGAAACACGCCCATATCGCATTTCCTGTAATCTTTCTTATTCTATGATTACAGCTATGACCGCCGGCTACCGCTGACGACCGCGCATCGTAGCACAGTAAGTGAAACCCCGTACTTCTTGGAAAGTTAGCAACATAAGTATATATTAACTATTTTTTCCTGATTTTTCAAAAAAAAATTCTTTTGTGTTCGATAAGTCTTTAAGTTTTTTTTTTTCTCAACTTATGTACAGCACAAGATGCATGCGCCTAAATATAATAATTTTTGCCCTACATTTGTATGATGATTGTAATTTATTGTTGTATTATATTATATTGTTGAAATAAACTCCTGCTGACAAGCTACTTGCAGTGGCTTAGCGGGTATAAGTTCCCACTGTATATAATTAATATTATACAATAAAAAAAATAAAAAAAAGTACTTACATATTTTAATTATTTTAGCCGATACATAAATGCATTTCTGAGGAACACCTAAAATATTAATTCTGTGTTTTAGTGTATTGACAGAGACGTTGAAATAATTAGACTTAGCAAATCACTCGAGACCTCCGGCAACGAAGGGTTAAAGTTGATTATCGATTGATGCAATATACGTGAGCGATGTTCAAAGATGAGCTAAAACGCGTTAAAATAAAACACTTTGCATTCCGGTGCAACTTGAATATTAATTTGAATACTGGATTAAAAACCTGTTTTATAAACGTCAACGTATGTTTGATGACGTATCACTTAATAAGATATTGGTTTATTGTGTTAGAATTATTATTCTGTTTAGCGGGGAACCTTGCGAACGTCAGCCATAACCTGTTTGGGCGGCCAGTATGTTACTCGTATCTCCCTCAACGCACCGAGCCTTGCACCCTGCACTTTCCGGCTGATTCACGGCCTAAAAGTGCAACGGGAATAATTAAAAAGGTCACTAGTCTCATTTCACATCAAAACATCAACAGCATTTCAAAACCGTTGCAATAAATGAATGTTTTTCTGCCAACGACAATGCGTAATCGATATTAGGTACCCATTTAATGAATACTGTCGCCCGACGTTAAACACGGCTGTAAAGAGGTGATTCCGTCACTGTTGACAAATGATTGAATGCGATTTTATTACATATTTATAAACCGTTTATTCGAGGAATACTTGATTCGAGTTGAACTGTAGATTTTCAAGAAGACTTCCTAAAACTAACATGGTTATTACTTTGCCGTTATTAGTTATTACAATGCGTACTCTTTCAAGTTATGTTATTTTACCCAAAGGTAAATATAATCGAGCCTCTTTGTTATTGAATTGAGTGTTCGATAAACAAACAATCGGTTGTTATATTTTGTTTAAACAAGTATAAAACTACCTAAGGACAAGTTAGTAGTGTTATAAAATGAGATTATGTCTTTACTGACGATCTGCTTGAGAATTTAACCATTGATCACTCAAGGTTGCTGGGTAAGTTTAGTACATTGTTAAAAAATCAAATAAACTTACTTAATATCTGCTAACAAAATCAACGCACGCTATTTTTATCGATAAAATTGATGTTTTATAGATTATTTTGCTGTTTCTCGCACTTGCAGTAGGATTTTTGTAATCTCTAACGCATGAGAAAGTAAATTATTCACAATCATGAAACTAATTATTATTAAAACGTTTTCATCGACGTTTTTTCATCTATCGATCTATTTGGCCTGCTTCACGGACATACTATCCTTATATTGAAATCTCTCGACCAAGTTAATAGTGCCATAGTCCATTTTGTCAGGACTTAGGAGTGTAACTCTATTTAATCCCCACTTAAAAAGTCACTCCGCTCAGAACACGCCTTTAATCGTAGCCGACCATACCAAAGAAATCAGTTAACATAGGCTTTACAAATGTTACGAATAAAATACATTTATTTGAATGATTTAACTGGTTTTTCTACTTTAGGTACAAAAGGAATCGTTATTAAAACATTGAATATTTGTTTTTCTAGTATGCTATTACACCATGTAGATGTGTTGGTTATTGGGAGCGAAGCATTGGCGAGGTAAAGAGCATTCGAAGTTGCTTAGTTTTGGTAGGGCCGCGTCTTATATGGCTCGGGAGATAAATCATGGCAGGCGTTCGCCATATGCTCGAGGACAAGTGATGTCAGGTCACCGCCTGAGTCTGTACAGTAAAGAGGATACGGATGGTCGGTGGTATGAAGTATAGACGCTTCAGAAATACATAGTTGGAGGTATGGACCAACGAGCGGCAGCTGGAAGACCGGCGGAGACAACACGCGAACGCGAGATGAGGCTAGAATCACGAGTGAAACAAAACGGAAATTTGGATTTAATGACGGTGTGTTACTTCTAACTGCCTAGCATGTGCTGCGATCCTGGTTTTTCTAGCATAATTCACGAATAATTATATGATTTATAGGTAGCCGTTCCATTAAATAAAAAATACTAGCGTGTTTTGTAAATGATTTGTAATCTAATCAAAGTTTAGACGCACTCCTTTTAATTGCAATTAATATAATAAGTCAATATGCCTGTCTCTTTTAAAATCGGAAAACGTACATCATCGCTATCTTATACATATGTAATACTAATCAACAACCGCGGTAACCCAGCAACCAAACAATGCTTCGTATCATCGCTTCCAATATTTCATCATCGGGTTTAGCTGTTTAACTTACATATCACGAAGATATTGAGTATGGTTCATAATATCACGTTACATGAGCTACGTAGCTTGCTTTAAGTGATGTTTACAATTTCCAAAAATCATGTAGGTGGGTACCTACGTTACATTTGCGTATTCGAGTGTCAAACCTGATTTCCTAGGTATGAAATCTGATTATTGATGATTAGATGACGATAAAACGATAAATTATCTTTGTTGACTTAGCTTGTAAGATTAACTCTTGACGCGCCACGGGTAACATACAAAGGGTTGACTCTGCGTTGAATACAACAGTGAATCACAAATTATAAAAGTTTCATTGAGTTTGCACCATGAACACCTTTAAGTTTTTTGATCGCAACGCCTAAGGGTACCTAAGTGCGTCGGTAAGTGTTGGGACCTCCTTAGGACAATTAACAATTCACACACGTGGAACACCTGTGGGTAAGGAAACACCTGTGACTTGGGTCTTGAAAAACGGTTGGAAACAAGATGTACAAAGATGGACAATGTATAAAGACAAAATTTATGATGCACGACATAATTGCAGGTGCATAATAATTGGTTGAACTTAATATCTTGTCTATGTGAAGGAGTAAAAGTACAGCAGAGGTGTCAAGTGGGAAACAAGTGTTAGATTCTGCGGGTTACTATTTAAATTGCAACCATTTGAGGTGTATCTATGCAGATTGCGATTCTCGTGCATTCTGCACCGCCTCATAGGGCCATGTTTGTCTCGATGCTAGCTTAGGTAGGTATGTACGGAGATTAGAGATTACATAATCCTTGACGCACTAATTGTGTTTAATCTTTATCTGGCCCAGCTTAGCACGCAAAGTAATTTAGATTCATGATAATACTGTAGTGATTTTATTGATGACAATTATTACAAATAGATATTTACTAATAGTAGCTGACACAATTGCGAAGTAAAATGCCAACTGAAAATTTCAATTACCTCGCGGTTACGAACGACAAATTTAATATCAATAAACTAGTTACAAGAATCATTTATGATAAATTGGCATCGGTTATTTAGTTATCTCTGTAATTGAGTTACCATTACCAACAACATAATACAAGCTACCGACGAAGCGACGTGGAGTAACTAATTATTGGTTTGGATAGAGCCGTTACTGCAGCTATAATAACCATTGTGGTTCAGGGTTCCAGACGTAAGGCCTCAGTTGACATTCGTAACATTAATGTCACAAGTCTCTCTTCTCGTATGACGTGTGTTATAAACAGATGTTCGAGTCCACCTGTCCAGGGCATCAGAATACCGAGGAAGCAGTCGCTATTACTTCTACGACAGAAGTTGGGAAAGGTAGGAAGCAGGTTGTTGTTTTAATAAAGGGTAGGTAGAAATCTTCTTAACATGACTAACCTTCGAAATAATCATTCAATGTAAAGGTCAATTGACGAAAAAAAACTTCGGAGAACACTGCACTTAATAGAGCACCTGTGGATAATTAAATAATAACTAAAATACCGCGTGTCGACTCTTTTTTATGCCAAGTTCGCTTACATTCCTAGAGCTTTTCTAAAGCGTGGGTATAAGGAAAGCTCAGCACACTAATTAGGTTCCAAATTATAATTATTATGGCGAGTTCTGTTATCTATAAAGATGTTTTATGAGAAGAAAAAAACGCTTATCGAAATATTTATTATAATTTTTCTGTTTCAGCGCCCACTCTTGCATGATACTAGTTTAGCTACAAAAAACAATCCCATTACTAAACAACCAGACAACTAGACATGCACGGTCAAAAGATTCGCAAAGTGGACACGGATGTGAGATCATAAATAATCTATCTGAACACTTCATGAATTATATCCACGGCACGTAATGCCTATGTAATAATGCGCGACATAATGATTCACGGTTCTAATTATTGTACAATTTGACAAATTGGACGTTGAAATAAACGTATGTGACCAACGTACCTTTACATTCACAATGCAATGATAAAATATATTACTATCTACCGTTGGACTTTATTGTTCGGTGAAAAAAATATTTTCCATTCCGCCGATAAGAGGTTGGACGCGAGACTAGGAACGTCATGAATTCAAACATTTGTTTATTTCTTGTCAAAGTGAAATAATTGTATATTACCCGCTCGGGGAATATACCTACAGCTTCTTGGGGTCAAAATCCGAAAGGGTTATTGAACCTCTGTTTTTTTTAGCATTACAATTTTAAGATTTGAATTGTAAAAATCTTCTTAGAAATGGTCCCGTTACTGAAGACGTCGACTGGGAAGTGAATTCAATAAGCCTTAAAGAGTCGAGCCTTTGAATGAAAAACTAGCTTTCGACCGCTTTATCTTCGTGCAGCTCGGGACTTCCCTTTCTCTTTTTCTAATTCCATATTATACAGTTTGCATATCAACTTGAAATGTATCATAAGATATCAGTTTAATGTAAATACGAGTATGTGGTGCTGAAAGAGTTTGCTGTGAGCTTTTCGTCGAGTTTGAATTGAATTGATTTAAATACATCCGCAGCACCGTAGACCGTCGTTATAGTGTGTACCCGTGTGCCCTGTTAAAGTCGTCATTATTTCTGTTAGCGTGTGCGCGTTTAATGACATTGCAAATTACAATAAAAAATCGCGTATCGAATCCGTCAAACGCCGCGAGCAAAGAACAACACAATCGGTCCAATTTAATCGTGTGACTCACAATGGCAATAATATAACGTCAACATTGTTCCGATACGATAAATAATCTGATATTGTAACCGTACCTTGGCTGGAGTCTGGTGATAGTGTCAGCTGTAGCACCAGGCGCAGTGTTCTGTGAACCCACCGGGACAGAAGGCAGAAGGGAACAGAAAGTCCAATATAAGGAACTTCGCCTCGCGTACACCTGTTGCTTTCGCAATCCAATTATTCCGAACATCACAAGATACCATGAGGACGGAGGAACACAACCGGCCGCTGCGAGTGCGGCTTTTTGACTGACTCATTTAGCTTACCTGAGCTGGCGGTGAGGCCTCACCCCCCTCCCGCCTCCCGCCCCTCTCTCGATGACAGGTGTCCTAACCCCCTCCACTACACCTGTCCCTCTCACTCTATATGCAACCATATCCTCTCTCTTTCTCCCGATTCTCTTCAGGTATCACTCAGGTGTAACCGACACCATTTCCGATCTGAAGTTGCATTAAGTTGACTCAATTTATGATCTCTCGGGTATCAAGCGGATTGCAATCGCCGGCAATCATTCACTAATATTGATACGGTAATATGAAAACAATGATCTTTGCCCTTACTCACACACTCAAGGAAAGCCAAATAAATATCGTTTGCTTTGTCTATTTGGGAAATTCATTTCATATCCTTGGAACTTTGGTGATTCTGACATCAATTTGGCTCTGGTACTGACTAAAAGGGGAAATAAGTATTTTTTTAAAGGCGGCGGCACTCCACTGACCATCTCACACATAATCATCTTAATCAAGAGTTAGATAACTAAATGAGTTATTAGGTACAGACACTTAAATACAAATAAGATTTAAGTATGATTCATATGTTTTCCAAAAATAAAACTACAATATTTAAGTAATCGGGAGCGATGACTAAGGATCAACAAATAAAATATTCCATCCAAAACACAAAATAAATAACTCTCATTTTGATGGCATTTAACGGGGAGCGAGACGTCGGAGAGTTATTATTTATTAATTCAAAATAATGATAATATTATTTTGCCATACGATAAACGTGGTGTTTTTAAAGAGAAAAATATTAATTACGTTTTTTTTTAAATTTGCATGGGCTTCGCATTTATCAAAATAAAATCAGAAATATTACACATTTCTGACCGTTCTACGCATGTTTTACAATTCTATTTAAAAACATTATGTTTATCGTATTGCGTAATAATACTATCAATATTTCGAAATAATAAATAATTCCTCTCCGACATCCCTCTCTCCCTTAATCTCAAGAGCAATTAAGGTATAAATGTGGATTAAATATTGATCGCCTAGACATCACAAACAAATAGCAATATTCGTCAGATTATAAGCTTCAGATATGATTCCGAATAATTCCGATAAGATTGGGGAAATGCAATAATAATAATAATACGAGCAGTGGTTCAATATCCATCCAACTGAGGCCAACATAATCTGTATTGAGGTCCCGTGACTTGGAGAGCTGATAAACGGTGCATCCAACCGCCACCACAATCAGGGTTGCCTTCACCAGGAGTCTGGTTTTCGGCGGAAATCCCCAGTTTTCGAAATGTTTTCCTGGCTGTCTGTTTTTTTTCCTGATTTGCGCAAGCAATTAATAAACCTTAAAAGAAGACAACAATCAAAGACTCGACAGAATTCAGAACAAAACTTAAAACACATCTTTTCAGACAATCGTATCCATAAATTGAAGAAATTCACCTGTAAATTGCTTACCTAGGCTAGCCGGTTAGTACTTACCTGAATTCATTAAATAAAAAAATAAAAAAAATAAAAATAAATAAAATAATAAAATAAAATTAAAAATTCACGCATCGGTTCGCAAATGCGTCCACAGCCCGCAATATTGTAAATAACCAAAGTGTAAAATAAATAATTTTAAAAAAACGTTAATATTTATTAAAAGCTTCTTACGCTTTTTAAGGTAATTTTATAGATATTTTCGAGTCCTAAAATTCATTTTATGAATACTTCCAGTCCTAAAAATTAATACCAATAATTCAATAAATACCACCTCTTCTTGTGCCACCAATCATCTAATAAACGTAACATCAATAGAAAAGGAGAAACAAATAACCATGTAAAACTATCATCTCCATAAAAAAAAATTCTAAAACTGTGTTCATCTGAAGCGACCTGCCAGGTAAGTATGTTTCTCTGTATCTGTTTGTACATAATTAGTTAAGAAATATTTGTACAGCGCCCTTGAGGTGATTTTTCACAAAAACGGCGCTATACAAATCATCCAACTATTATTATTATTATTATTAACATACATAAAAAATGATTTCATCATCATGATTTCAAAAAATTCAGAATTTATTTAAAACATTAATTCATTTATTTGCGGGAGTAGATGGAGAAGAAAGCTATCAACTAAATGAAAATGTTTAAATTTCAGTAATTCGCTGAAAATATGGTGTTCGTTCTTATTAATGCCAGGAAGGTTTCGAGCGTAGTTTCAATTAAATCCAATATGTAAAACTGTTGCTATAACGTTTTAAAATTAGTATGAAAAGCATTGAAGCCCCAGCGTAGCCCATAGATATACCACTCGGGTTAGCCACAGATTACATATTCAAAAGAAGGTTTTTTTTAGGTAGAATATTTTCAAAGTGGAAAACACAGGTAGGTACCTACTTAAGAACTTTATTATTTAGATATATTTTGCAAAAATATATGTTTTTTTTTTTTTTTTTTTTTTTTTTTTTAATATAATAATTTTTTTTACAGAGAGTATATAAAAATAAGACATGATTCATATAGTGTAACAAAAAATATATTATAGCTATTCCTCACCATAAAGAAACAAGGTTCTTGTGTTTGGTGAGTGATTATCGCTTAATTAATCAAATCATAACTTAAAGTATTGTTGTACAATAGCAGGAAAATATGAATTTGTCGTGTAAATTTTGTAATTTATCACTAGTAATAGTATTAAAGAAAATGAAAAGAAAGTAGAAGAAAAGAAGAGAAGATAATAATAAAAGACAAAAAAAAATCTAATAATAATAATTTTTTTTTTTTTTAAATTGTTACAGTAGTTTGAGGTAATTTTTTAATCTATGTTGAAATTCATGGATATTTTCTATTAATTTTAAGATCAGTTGGCAGATTGTTAAAAAAAGTTATTCCTAGATATAGGTATGTGTTTTGCGTATGCTTAGTATTGAATGGCGGGATTTTAATGTTTTGTTGATACCTTGCGGATATATTAAATTGTAATTTATTTAACGTTTTTTCTTTAAAGATTTGAATAATTGCATATTTTTTATAAATTTTATCTACTGTAGGTACATTGAATATTGTAAAAAGCTTTTCAGTGGAAAATGATGATGGTTTTTTAAAATTACCTTTATTATCAATCTTTGAATTATTTTAAGTGGACTTAAAATATTATCATATGTTCCCCCCCAGCCAATAATTCCATATTGTAAAATAGACTGAACAATTGCATAGTACACTCTTTTTAGGTTTTCTAGTCTAAGAATATTTCTTAGTCTTATAAATATATATATACATTTTCTAATTCGTTTAACAAGTTCACAAATATGTGTTTTCCATTTAAAATGCTGGTCTATATATACACCAAGGTATTTAATTTCGGAAGTTGGACTAAGTATTGAACATGCTTGATTACAATTGATTCTGTTGCAGTTACTTTGGTGTATTATAATTTTTATTTCTGGTTTTGATTTAAATTTATTGATAGAGAAAGGAATAAATTTTGTTTTTCCAGTGTTAAGGGAGAGTAGATTATTATCGAACCAATTTTTTAATATATTAATATCAGTATTTGCTAGCTTGTTAATAGAATTCCAGTCAGTACCTTCAATTATTATGACAGTGTCGTCAGCATAAGATATTATTTTTCCGTTTAGCTTTTGCATGAATATGTCATTTACATAGATGATAAAAAGTAGAGGTCCCAGTACTGTACCTTGAGGTATGCCAAAATTACTTGTTTTTTTATGACTAAGTACCTCGTTTATTTTTACCACTTGAGGACGTTTGAAAAGATAGCTTTTTATCCATTCCAGAGCTGTACTATTTATTCCAATGTTGCTTAATTTAATTATAAGTTTGTCATGAGATATGCTATCAAACGCTTTTTGAGATCTATAAAAATTCCAAGGCATTTTAGTGATTTATCTAATGAAGTGTGAATAAGGCTAGTTAATTTTGAAATTGCATCCTGTGTGCTTCTACTTTCCATAAAGCCGAATTGATTTTCGTGAATTATGCTATTACATTTTATAAACTGGTTAAGTCTTTTTTTTACAAGTTTTTCAAAAATTTTTGCAATATTTGAGATTACTGAAATGGGACGGTAATTATTAACATCTTCGGGATTACCAGACTTAAATATTGGAGTTATGGTAGTTTGTTTGTAATTACATGGAAATACTCCGCATTGGAAACTTGTGTTGATTATATGCATTAACGGTTTAGAAATTTTGTTTTTAATATTTTTTAAAATGTTAATTGTAATTCTATCAAAACCTGGGGCAGAGCCTCCTTTCATGCCGTTTATAATAGTTACTATTTCGTCCTCTGTGGTGAGTTGAAATGTTGACATTTTATTTTTAACATCAACATTACAGTCTGGAATTGTTATATTTGGATCTTTGTGTATGAGATTAGCAAGATTTTCTCCTATATTTGCAAAGAATTCGTTAAATATATTTGCAGCTTTTAAAGGGTTCTCTTTGCAACATGTTTCCGAATTATCATGAATAATAGTGCTGATTTCATTGTTTTTATACTTTTTTTTGTCCATTATCTCATTTATAATCGTCCATACTCCTTTGTCATTTTCAACCTGTATCAACTTCTGTTTGTAATAGCTTTCTTTTGTATGTTTTATGATATATGAGAGTTTATTTTTATATGCTTTAAAATGTTTCTGTAAATGTTCATTATTTGGTTGTTGATTAGTTAATCTATAAAGAGCTTGCTTATGACGTACGGATACTATTAAACCGTGAGTTATCCATGGTTTTATAGGTTTGAAGTTAGGTAGTTTGGATTTGGATATGACATTATTTGTTGAGTCATTTATGAATTTAGATAATTTTTCTTCAAACATTTTACAACAAACATTGACATCATTACATTGATATAAATCAAGCCAATTTTCTACTTCTAATTTACATTTTAACGTATCCATGTTAAGTACTTTTTTTGAAACATTTTCTTGTTTAAATGGTGGAAAAGTTGGATTACAGAATTTATAATTGAATATACATGAATAATGATCAGTGATAGTTGTATGAATGACAGCGGATATAATATTTTGGATATCAGAAATATTTGTAAATATATGATCTAAACATGAAGGTCGTTGACCTCGAACGTTTCTAGTATATGAATTTATGCACGGTAAATAATTAAGTTCCGCTAACATGTTTAGATAATTATCTTTATCCTTATTATTCTTTTGCAATATTTAAGTTCATATCTCCAACAATAATATTATTTTTATTTCTAAAATTTAATAATATATTTTTTAATTCATTTATAAATTGTGATATTACTGATGCATGAGTGCGATAAACGGCAATAATATTATAATATTATGTTTGGAATGAAACAAATTTTACAAATTAATGTTTATTTGTTTCTTTGTTCAGAGATAGTTATTTTCGCTGTCAAATCATTTACGGTACCCAAACGACAAGCAAGAATTTACAACAAGGCTGGGTACACATCGTATTAATTTTATATATCTTTAATTATTGAAGATATAATTATAATCTTCAATAAGTTATTACAAAAAAATAAAAATTATATGATGTTATCCTAATATTTCTACACTCCCAATTTAATGCTATATTAATCAACTAGTAATAAACAAATTGTACCTGTAAAACCCGGATGCTGGGTGTTAAGGGAATTCGAAACATGATTTTAATGCTACGCACTCACAGATGGCGTTAATTTTAAAATTTTAGAAAAAACACTTCTATTTTAGAAAAAACACTTCGATGTACATACGGAACATGAAATGGAAAAACATCATAATGTACGTTTAAAGCTGAATTCCACCAAAACTTATTAAAATACTGTATGTGTTAGTGTTAAAATAAAATATTCTCTTTTTCTAAGTTTCTTGGATGAATTCAGCTTTTAACCAACAAAAATAATTAATTCCATTTCATATTCCGTATGTACACTGTTCATCCACCAACAAATAATGTTTCTCAATATTAAAAATATTTTATTTATCGCCATCTGTGAGCGCATCAAGCGTTTAATATGTTTTGAGTGTCCTTAATGGTAAAAAGCAAATTTTGAAATGTCAGGCCTGGGGTTTTAGAATTTAAAAAAAAAACGCACAACGTCCATGTAGAACGTATTTTTAAATATTTAAAATAAGTATTTGTCTCTCCGTGTTATTTTTGTAAAAAAAAAAATATTTTCTACATGGGTACAGTTATGTTGCAGGATTTTATCAGGTAGATTTAAAGTGTTCATATAAAAGTACGAAAGAAATAATGTTTTTCTATTTGTCATTTATTTACGTTGTTTCTGAATGTCTGACCACTCGCAATGTGCAATCTTCACCTTTTTGGCCACAGCGTGGAATAAAGGGCATGATTCTACGTCTGCCAGTCATGTATGTTTCAAAGCAATGAGATGCGGGGACTTCCATAAAAAAAGACATGTTTGTTTTGAATGTGTGGCAACCCTGATTGTAATATCGTATTATCCAATATCCCACGGCACATATCAAATAGCCCATTTCACGTCCGGCTTATCTGACATATCTCCATCAACATTGCAATCTAACGATAAGTGCCATTCGTCATCAAGCACTGGCTATAATACTCGGCAGTCCGCACTGGCTATGTGGCTACACTCACTAAAGCTGCGTCGTGCAAAATTCCAATACATGTCATGTCATTTCTCATGTCGCCCTGATCGAGGGTACAATATGAGTGCCTGCATCATATTCTAACCAATGAACTTTTTTTTTATGTTCGATTTACCGAAATGTCAAAACAGCATGCATTTTTATATGTTGCGGGTACATACGTACATGTATACGTACATTGTACAACCACGGATCTGTGGCACAGATAAAACATTGTTTTGAAAAATCGACTACTTTTCCCTCTAGTGCCCTCTGCTGTCAACGGGATAATCTTCCCCCAGCAACCTGCATCCCGGAACCGCACTCATGGAGTGCACGGCTTCTTCTCATTTTGCATTTTTCTTTTTTATTTGCATAATCCTGCGTTTATTGTATCTCATGGTGTGACCGAGAAATTGGAGTTTCATCTATTTCTATCTAGATCAATTTCGAAATATTTGACCATTCAACTAACAGAACTTTCCTCCCTTATTTGACTGAGAATTGAACATTGCTCCGTCCTCACTCACATTTTTAAAATTCACATGATTGACTCCCCAGATTGTACTTCCGTGGTCTAAAAGTGGGAACTTTATGCAACATATTTTCATGTTATTTTATCAAGCCTTATCTAAAGTTTTCTATTAATTGTTTTTGTAACAATTATTATTTTTATAAACAATAATTATTAATCTAAAACACTCATCCAAATTGAAAAAACCTTCCGAGCAAAGATAAATGTCGCCGGCAGGACTCGAACCCGCACCCTTCTAATGTCCGGTTAGATGCTCTACCGTTGAGCTACGTCGGCTTATCGCAACCCGCCAAGTTAATCAATATATACTAGTGTTCCATTTTAATAATTACTGTTTTTATTATATATTTTCACCTGTAAAACAACCAACTTTATTAGTATGAGAGAGGCTTGTAACGGCTAAATCCCTCAAATAGATGGCGTCGAGACAAATTATGTCTACATTTTATTGGTGAAAAATTGCTTTGACTTGTCAAATATTTATTAATTGATAAACTAAAGTTCTTAAAAACTTAAGACAAGATTTTTGTGCATAGCGCAAAGGGTAACAATTATTATTTTTATAAACAATAATTATTAATCTAAAACACTCATCCAAATTGAAAAAACCTTCCGAGCAAAGATAAATGTCGCCGGCAGGACTCGAACCCGCACTCTTCTAATGTCCGGTTATATGTAATATTTGACAAGTCAAAGCAATTTTCACCAATAAAATGTAGACATAATTTGTCTCGACGCCATCTATTTGAGGGATTTAGCCGTTACAAGCCTCTCTCATACTAATAAAGTTGGTTGTTTACTAATTTAATAATTGTTACCCTTTGCGCTATGCACAAAAATCTTGTCGTAAGTTTTTAAGAACTTTAGTTTATCAATTAATAAATTGTTTTTGTGTTTAATTCGTAGAACTCCTTTTATTTATTTTTTTAAACTTAATGTAAATCAAATTTAATAATTTTATTATGAAGTTCCCCAAGTATTTTTAGTTTTTATTATTGTGACAGCTGTTTCGGCGTTTAAGGACATTTTCAAACTGTGGTTAATCCACATTGTGACGACTTATTTCTATGATTTAATTTACTCTCACTCCTCTTCAATTTGGACGGGTAATGATTTATTATCGGTAAAACCGATTTAGTTGGAAAACAATTAAAATTCTGAATTCTGGGAGGTTTTCATATGTATAATGTGTTTAATTCTCGTATTTAAATGACAATGTTTTCTTAATTCATTTGTTTTACCCTCGATCTCGTGTTCAACTGTGAAGCAGATTTTATTATTATCGGTGTTGGCCCTGTTAGTGATAGTGTATTAAAGTTGTCTCCCTTTCGTTCAACATCCCATCTCTTCTTTGTCTGAGCTCCACTCCAATCATCCATAAAATTATTAAATTTGTACATTTAAATCAAATTAATATATAAATTCGCCTTCCCTCCCACCGTAATTCTAAATGATGACCTAGAATACCATTAAACGGTGTAAGCCAGAAATATTGAAAAAAACTAACACTAAATACTAATAGCAAGCGAAACCAGTTCAATCAAAAATGAGGAAAAGCAAAAGGGTAAACGTTTTTTATTAAACATATTACAGTCGAACTTGGTCATAACGATCACGGATATAGCGATATGACGGCTATAGTGACCAATTATCAAATGATATTTTGGTTCAGGCGTATTATCGTACAATTTTTGGCGGTTATAACGAGAACGCTTCACGGATATACCGTACAAATTAATTTCTCAACCCTATTTCTAGATATATACATAGATCGTTAAATATGACAATTAAATTTTATTTTCGGGGATTTATTTTATTTATTATAATGATATCCTCACTAGGATCTAAAATGCCAGGAATTTCATCTATGATTACGATAAATGAACAGTTCCAAAAACTATCCCTTTTTCAAATTTCCATATCTTAAACCGTATTTTAATAAATTATGGATACCGTTAATTTTCTGATTCATCAGATAATCATATCGTACTAAACACGTGTATTTTGAATAGTTTATTTATTTTTTTTATTTTAAAAACGATCTAAGAGTCGGCCTCCATGGTCGAGGGGTAAGGCTCTCGACTACGAATCCGAAGGCCGCGGGTTCAAATCCCGGCGTGCGCAAGTAAATTTTATTTAATTAATTTGTGTCGTTTCTCAACTAATTAATTTAAAAATAATATATAGTATATTTGCGCACGTTCCAGAGTGGAAGATACTCTCAGTATCGCCCTGGTGAAAGACCACCATTCAGAATTGAAACGTTGCTTGAAATGGCTTTTAGCCGTGTTTGGTGACCAGATTTGAATAGCCAGGTATTTCCCCACCATCCTCTTCCCCTTCTCTTTCCCCTCTCCAATACCTTCAGCTTCACAACATTCCCCAATTAGGGATGCCATAGTCTCACTGGCTCCAGACGGTTGAGAGAAGTTGGGACTCTTGTGCGGTATTCATATAAAAAAATTTAAAAAACCGCAAATTTCTAAACTGTTCGAACTGGCTACAACGTTATTATGATGTAGAAAACGATCATGGCTTTTCAGACAGCTGTCACCGGGAATCTATCAACAGCACCGACGTTGGCAGACGTGACGTCAACAACGCTATATTAACGAACAAAAACGAACATATCGTTTTGGAAGGGAAATCAAAAACGGTTTATTTTAAATCATTATAGATAATTTATTCGTCGATATAAAAAAAATTATAAAAAAGGTGTAGACTACGTGGAAACTAAAAACAATTTATGCGCTGGCTATCTACGAATATATTTTAGGACGTCGCGGTTAACATTCTACGTCTTATCATATTATAGTGAACACTGTGTGCATGTTTAGTTGCATTTGAATACTTGGCCAGGAGGATATGCGGGCTCTTCAGTGGGTTAGCCAAGTCATGAATTATGTTTGACGGGTGACTGATATTATTTTACAATCAGAAGATACCAAAAAATAATACAATTTATTGTAATAAACACACAATACTTTTAAAAATATAAATTGATAATGGGTACTTGGTTGGTACGGATCTACTGTTTTTTTTCAGATTTTTTTTTTTTAATACAATTCATTATTTTGTAAATTTTAATTCACAGTGTACATTTGTTACCTAATTAGTTATTAATGTTACTTTTTTTTACTTGTTTATTAGTTAAACGTATGGCTACATACATTGTTTACGGTAAAGTTAACATTTTATAACATATTTTAAATTCTACTCTTCCATTAAAAGCATTTGCTTGTTAATGGAAGAGAGAGAGTACATTAATTCGTTAATTTGCTGAGAGTCAAATGATGTTTTTGGTACATTACGTGTATAATCATTATTTATTTATGTGAATATTTAGTAACAAATGTACCAACATTGTGAATTAAATCTCTTCAAAAACAAAATGTTTATAAACTATTACATAGTTAAAATGCCCAATAAACACAAAAAAGTATTAATAACATGGGTAGCAAAAACTACATTTATGTTAATCTATTTGACGACCTTCGTCGCGTCCAAAAATGTATGAAAATATTCTAGGTCTAAGATGGTAGATCCTCTCAGTATCGCCCTGTTGAAATACCGCCATTCATAATCGATACGTTGCTTGAAATTGCTTTAGCGGTGTTTGGTGACCAAATCTGAATAGCCGCCCCCCCCCCCCCACCACTTGACAGACTTACAACATACCCTAAATAGAAATACCGTAGTTCCACTGGTTCCGGACAGTTGGGACTTTTGTGGAAGGAGGAAAGAAGTCTGGGAGTATGGTAATAAGTAAATTTGATGAACTTTACAGCTGGGATGTTCAACCTGTTGTCAGGGCCTCCATCGAAGCCAGAGTCGATCTAGTCTGTTAGAAGCTGGGCGTACTCTGGAGATACCGCAGAATAGTACACAACTGCAAAACAATATACAAATTGTACAAATCGCAGGTGTGCCCCACTTTTGAATTAGGCACCCACCTTGGGAGCCCCAAACTACAAAAAAAACCCCTTAACTCTGTGCAGTTTGATAGATTCGCAGTCTTATAAATACGTCAAACACGCGCCCAATATTTGTACACGGTAAAGTTATCATTTTTCACATGAGAACGGGTCGTTTCTACGACTAATTCTTGAATTTAATGGTTCGGTTGTGGAATGATTTGCCGGCCTCTATGTTTCCTCCCTCCTGTGAGAAATTATTTTCCTCATAGCCTCCTGTGATAAAGTACGGAGTTAATGTAAAAAAATAAGTTCATTTTGATTTACCAAAAATCGCTTGTACGAAATTAGTTAAAAGTTTGAATTGCGGGTTCTAAACATATCACTTTCCATTAATACTTCATTTCTAAGTAATCATAATAACAAATAGCCGATTATATTCCTAGAACCCAGAGCTGCCCAATCTATTGTGTTCGACTTAACAGTATCGTTGACAATAAATAATACAAAGTTCTCCATCGAGTAATACCTGTTGCTTGTTATTTGTTGCTTGTCCCGGGCACCACTGAAGGTATAAACCGATAGAAGTGTGTTATGGGCGTGTCCGTTTGCCCGAAGAAAGTTCAGTTTTCATTACTTCCGCTGAAATTGATGAAACATTATCAAACGTCGAAATTCTTCCTTCACCATAAAATCAATTTTTTTGGCCTCACTGGAACCTGGGGTCAAGGGGTCTTATATGAAAGATTCTCATCTCGACACAGGACTTCCCCAGTAAGATGATTGGCTTATGTTTTGCTTTTGTTACAAAATTATGTGATTTAATAAAATAAAATGTCTGTAGTCGTATTTAGTGACCAGATTTGAATAGCCACTTCTTCTTATTAAGCCCTCTCCTTTCCCCCACTGACGTCAAAATGAATAGACTTACCTTAAGTACGATTTCGACGGCTGGAGGCAAAGGTCACGTGACACCCGTTTTGACACCAGTTAAGTTCACTGCCGTCCGCGTTTGCAAAATACAAAACATTTTTAAAAAGGGTGAAACTAAATACTCTAACAAAACATTCGGATTTTGTAAACAAGCCGAACCTTTTTATTTAGTTGCTGTTTTACTTAAAATGGTGGCACCCCTAGCTCTCCTCTTTTGGTTTTCTTCCCCTTGCATGTTAGGGCAGCTCTATGTAATATTTTCTCTGTGCTTTCCTCACTTAAATACATCTAGAGTGATAGATACTCAAAGTATCTCCCTGACGAGAAGCCAAATTGCTTTAGTCGTGCTTAGTAACAAGACCTGTACATCCTGCTTCCTTCTCCCACTTCTTCAACAACATACCTAAGTTGGGGATTCCATGGTCCCCTTGACTTCGGGCAGTTTGCACGATGAAATAAAAATACAGTGAATTGGCGACATCCGTTTTCTCTCAATTCGGCATAGATTATACTTCTATGGATAAACTGTTCAGTGACCGGTACCTACACTACACCCAGTGGCGTGCAGTCCATAAAGGCTGAAAAGTTGTACCTTCCCTAGGAAAAACGAACCATAAAAATTAATAGATTTAAAAAATGCTACAAAATTCCTAAACAAAATGTATTTTTAAATGAGTTTGGTAAAGTAGGCTCATTAATCTAGTTAGCCAGAACAATCAGTGGAATGGGATAAGAAAATCAAATATTCATTGCACAATTCATACTAATTTTTATATTAATAGATTTAATGGTATCTACGTATACATTTTTAATGTTTTACTTTGTGTTTCTTAGAAAGTTTCTTAAATCATTTATTTTATTATGTTCTTTTCAATTTCACTAGTCAAACGTCGTTTTTTTCTCTTTCCGTTTTATCATTTACAAATATTCATGTTTTTATTTTTATATAGCGGAAACTTCACTGGTTAATGCAATAAAGTAATTTCTTTTTTTTTTAAATGTATATTATTTAACTGTACGCTTTCCAAAATAAAAAAAATAAATTCCTGAAGTTGAAAAAACACACAGAGATTGCCTTTGGTCATAGAGGAATGTTCGCCACTGACTATTTCAATACCTTGCTGTTGCTTGCCAGGTGTACTGTATACTGTGTACTCGGTACTGGCTTGGTAGCTGGTACTGTGCAGCGATAAGGCGAGGATGAGGTATGCGAGGCGCAGATAGTGACAGCCTTATCGGGACGTTACGTCAGGCGAACTAATCGATACTCCTCCGAACTAAACACCGAGCAAATTGTAACAAGGTGACATAAATACAGAGCGCGATAAATTCACCTTTACAGCACTTCTTCAAAACAATGGCGTCTGGATAAGTTCGAATTTAGGGACCTTTTAAAATTGATTAATAATTATCTAACCATCATAAAGTTTCTCCGTAGGGGTAGACAGAGATGATGGACCGCCACTCAACGGTGTCTTGGCACACACTCTTTGCTTCCCGCCTCAATTCATCATCGGAGGTCCTTCGACTTCTTCTTCCACTCACTCGCTTACAATCCTATCTTCGTTCATCCGCTCAACATATCTAAGCGTATCTTCCTTAATCTGTTTCATTACTCTTACATCAGCCTTACATTATGTCTGTAATCAATTGGATATATAATATTTCCTTATTGGGGAAGTAAATGGCGTAGGTACATATAATAATTACAATATTTCCTGCTAAAAAGCTTTCAAAAATGGACTTGTTTCAATTTGTATATAATCTTTAAGAAATATCTTACATTCGCCAATTACAGGGGCGCTTCCCTGAGGTGATTTTTCGCAAAAAGCGCCAATTATCCAAATATTATTATTACCGTAATATAAAATGTCTCCATAAAATCAATGAAAAATATATATATGATTTCATTTCTACACCCATCTGGACTCCGGACACACTAGTAAAAGCAACTCATGTTGGTTCCACATGTGTGTAGCTTTGAAATTACAAATATGTTTTATTTTTATTTTATTCTATTGATTCTGGTGATTTTATATTACGGTAATGTAAGATATTTCAGTATATTATATAAGAAATGAAATATCTACCCTAATGATGGATACTGTAACGCCGTCCGTATGTTGACTAAAAGAGGAGAAAGCGCCACACGGTATGAAAAACCAACATTTAAAAAAAATACACAGGTCAGATAAAACTACAATATCCTGTTTATGTGATTAAAGTTCCTCGTACTACGAAATAGCAAGCATTAAGATTTTTTTAAATCATCATTAATCAATCCATTCGCCACCGACAGAGCACAGACCGCAAGAGCGAGAGGAACCTCCCGCCCGGCTGCGGCGGGTGGCTGCGGTGCCGGGCGCCCGGTGCCCGGCAGTCGCCGCAATGCCGGGATAATTGCCGGGAATGTCGCCGTGTTCCAGGGATGCGCCTGGATGGGCGCCGGCGAGTTGCAGCGGGCGGCTTGAATAAAATATTTCACGAGAGATTCATATTCCTCGACGGTGAAAAGGGAAAGAGTTGATGGAATCTGACGACATTGTAAGTAGGTACCTACGAGCAGGAACGTACTAGAACTTATTTCGGCTAAAAAAATACTTTTTCTAAATTTTATCATTTCAAATATATTGTTTCGGGATTTAATGAAGAAATGAACTGCACAGTAGATTAAAAGAAAACAGATTTATCGACATGGACATGCCGTGTTTGGTGAAGAGATCTGAAGAGCCAGGTACTTCCTCACCTTCTTCCACCTCATCTTCTTTCTCCCCCCCCCCCTCCCCCCACTACCCTCAACCACACAACACACCCCAATTATCGATGCCATCAGTGGCATGCATTGCCCTATGACCAAGGGTAGGCTGCAGTCTTTTCGATTGTAATTACACAACATTTAATAATTATCTTTCTTTTTTTCTTAAGTCACTCATTACATCATCATAAAAAGTTCCAGGGTCATTTTAATAAGGTAGGCACAGCTTTTCAGTCTTTATAGAGTGCACACCGCTGGATGTCATAGTCCCAATGACTCCAGACGGTTGAGAGCAGTAGGGACTCTTGTGCGGTATTCACATAAAATAAAGCATATATTGATATGATCTTTAACTCTTGGTAGACTGTGGACTCTTCTGCAAATAGCTATTCAAATAGGGGTAAGCCAGAGTGAAGGAATCTCTCGGATTCCCCCCGCTGATAGACTACCGATCGGTATGTCGCTTGAAATTGCTATATATGCCAGATGCGAATAGCCTGGTACTCCCTAGCCTTTATTTTCTCTATCCCCTCCGAATTTCGCTACAGCGTCACAACATTCTGCAAAAATTTTCGACTGTACTCTTCTGCAGTTCCACATACAAGCAATAAACCAGTGAATTTGAGACTTTTCTATTTGGTAATCGATCATGGTTTATGAAAATCAGACTACTCCAAAAACCATTTCTTTAATGGCCTATATTTCATAATGTATAAAAAAAACAAATAGAATACTTCTAATTCTTACTAGATATTTAAAATAACTTTAATTAAAAAATAAATAAAATCACTCAGTTTGGTGGGCATTTTGGCCTCAAAACCAAAAGTAGGTTTTTTTATGAAACAGGTATTATTATTTATGTTTTATAATTTTCTCCCCAAGCGTATTTATGATGACAATGTACCTTATTCTCTGTCCATGTTGGTTGAGTGTCCCCAAGTTTGCAGTATTCACCTGTCCAGTGTCCAGCCCTTCCTTCCTTGGAAGATACGGTCGACCACCAATGTACCCTAATGACTAGGCAATGTAGCAGAACACGCTTACACTGTACGTGGAGGAATACGGGTCGGTGGGCACAACGCACGGCGACCTGCTATAACCTTCACTCTTAACTCGTGTCTCGTGAACAAACTTTTTTTTATTATGTTATGCAGGAGCAATTTTTTTCTTAATCATATAACGTGATAAAATTACCCCTTCTTAAATGTGAAATGTTAGGTGACTCGATAGTTGTTCACTCGACAGTTGGCCCGCCGACAGTTGACCCGCCGAAAGTTGATTCCCCGGACAGTTGACCCGCCGGACAGTTGAGCCCCTAAAGGATTATTTCTGCTTCTACAAATGAGGATTTATTTGTAAATAAAGTATACAGAGAGGATATGCGGCCGTATAACCAAAGTCTATCCGGGGGATAGACTTTGGTATGGTACTGGTATATTACAACAACTGTTTGACCTTTTCTCATAGTCACGGTTATTTATTTATTTAATGAACAATTGTAAACATTACATGGCCAATAATAAGCGTCATTAGTACAGTTATCTGTAAATCACACATTAATTAACCTGCAATTCATGGCACTGTACATATGGGTGGATTTCTTCGAAAGAATTTTATATCGCTTTATTGTTTCCAAGAATATGGCATTAATATTTTTTTCTAAACACTTCCGCTAACTATTTTACAGTTCAGTATACAAGTGTGTTTTTTCTTACGGTGTTTTGATATTAAAAGTTTTTTTTCGATTATCATCAATGTACCTAAGTATAAAGTAAAGTTTCCTATAATATGTCGATAAACATGGAGAAAATTGTCAGTAAAGATGTTTATCGACATGACGTAGCATGCAAGTATTTAGTTTACATATTGACGTCCCACTGTCGCACTATTATTTATTGAGGAAATAATCTAGCCTGTTGGGGTTTCCGATCACTTGTGTCATAGCACGCTGGTTTTATGGTAGTAATAAATATATTTTCGTATTAAATTTTTTTCTTCCCGATCTGCCAGCGATAAATAATCAAGATAATTTTGCAAATAAGTTCCCAGAGTATCTCGATAAATTCTTAGAAAATCAATCATTTTTCTTGTTTATGATTACTCAATGCATGATTGTTTTTTCTTTGACATTCTCTCACCCATGTTGCAAAAATATTCTAATATTATCGAAATGTTAACCATCACATTAATTAAAACAAGTTTTTTTAATAATTATGCCATTTTACGGTTTATTCAAGGGGTGACTTTGGGTAGCAAAAAAATTGATTAACTAGTCCTCAATGTACTAAGAATGTGATGATTTTGCCACTCATCGTTAGTTTTACCCTTGTTTTGTTCATGCGCACTACAATTTTCTTTATATTTTTCTTTTTCTTTTTCTTTTTCTTTTTCTTTTTTTTCTTTTTCTTTTTTTTTCTTTTTCTTTTTCTTTTTCTTTTTCTTTTTCTTTTTCTTTTTCTTTTTCTTTTTCTTTTTCTTTTTCTTTTTTTCTTTCTTTTTCTTTTTCTTTTACTTTTTCTTTTTCTTTTTTTCTTTTTTTTTCTTTTTTCTTTTTCTTTTAATCCTCCATAGCTTATTTAGTTGCGGTTTTCTCTCCTAGTTATTTAATTCCATTTGTATTCAGTGAAAAACCATGTATATAATGTCATATAATTTTCTCTTGTTATTTGTAACTACTATATATTTGATTATTTACACCTTAGTTTCTAAATTATTATTTTATAATACCTGCTCATGAATATTGTATGTCATAGTATTAATTTGCATATTGTATATATATTATAATAACAGATATACTACATAGTATATCTGGTTACAATTATATTAGGTTAGGTTAGTTAGTGTAAAGCGCACTTGAGGTGAACCTTCACAAAACTGCGCTATAGAAATTAACTCTTATTATTATTATTATTAGTAAATGTCGTAGATTTATAAAAAAACAACAATACTTTTGAAACTAATTCAACGTTTATAAATACATATTATAGTTAACATCGAAATAAATTAACTTTTATCCCCGCACTGGTTGAGAAGCTCTTAGATAGGCACCCATCGCTTTTTTTTTAAGTTTGGAAATATTAGTTTCACATAAACTGAAAAAATATATCTCACTGTATTAAATTTACTTAAATTGTAAAAAAAATGTATAAGACATATGTTTATATTCGACCATATGTAACCATTGTACTTACTTATACAGGGTCTGTCGCAAAAGTATCGAGAGAAAAAATCCTGACTGCGCTAGAAGGGGTAGCGGGATGCGCCGAGTGGTGAGGATGGTAGGGGGAAGTCGCAGCTACCAAACGCGCAGCTGCACAATCCTCTCCGAGCAACGGTAAAGCTTGCACAGTGATCCACGAAAAGTGTGTTTTGTCGTTGCGTTGGAAATTAAGATGCAACATTTGCTGGAGCAGTGGGCAGCCATCAAATTCTGCGTTCGGCTGAAAGAATCGGTATCGACACCCTGGCCATGATTCGGGAAGCCTTACGAGATGAACCCGTGTCACAGGCAAGAGTTTACGAGTGGCACAAACAATTCCAGAATGGACGGGGATCAATTGAAGACGATGTGCGCGTTGGACGACCTTCCAAAACTGATGACAACGTCACAAAAATGAGGGAAGTGTTACAATCTGATCGTCGTCTCAGTGTCAGCTTAATAGCGGAGAAGTGCAACATGACAAAGAAACGGTTGCGCGAAAGGATTCGCCACGTTCGGAAGGAGATTGCCAACACCTGGATTTTGAATCACGACAATGCCCATTCATACTCAGCTCTCGTCGTCCAGGAGTTCCTCGCTAAGCAAAGCGTGGCGACAGTGCCGCAACCGCCGTACAGTCCCGACTTCTTTTTGTTCCCCGCATCAAACGAAGCCTACATGGACGCCATTTGAAGACGTTGGATGGGGTGAAAACCGCTTCAACGCAGTGCCTTAAGGGGGTTCCGTCTTCTGTCTTCCAGTGTGCCTTTTAAGACTGAAAGAAACGCTACAAAAAGTGTATTGACGCCCAAAGAATATTAAGTGTTTGTATGTTTACTGGCAATAAATTGTCTGATAAATTCTTGAGACTTTTGCGACAGATCCTGTATGCGCTATTTTAAGTTATATAAAAAATAAAAAAAATTAAAAAGCTTTCGAAAGACAAAAAATTTCGTTTGGAATAAATTCTCATGATGCTATACGAGTATAATAATAATAATAATTTAATGATTTGCATAGCGCCGTTTTTGTGAAAAATCACCTCAAATGCGCTATAGCAGGGAGGACACATTTTTTTCTAGGAGCAACAATTGGATAAATTTTTTTTTAGGTGATAGACTGATATCGCTTGTAATTATATCACAAGATCACAGTAAAAACCGAATTATTGCGATTCGAATACGTATGTGTATTTGTAAAACAATTTTTTTGTAAATAAAAAAAAGACTTCAAAAAATGATTACAATAATATAATTACGTATTTCACTAGGAAAAGGGAGAAGAGACGGGAACTAACGGGTTTAAGAGATGGAACGTCGAGTAGTTTTGACTCGTTTGAACAAAAGATAGTACTTTTTTTTTAATTATGTAAATCCAATTTAATAATGTTAACTGCCTTTTGCAGTTTGAAGATGGCATTGAACGCCGAAACAGCTTTCACAATAATAAAAACTAAAAATACTTGCAGAACTTAATAATAACATTTTTAAATTTGATTTACATTAAATTTTTAAAAAAAATAAATGGAGTTAAAACACAAAGACAATTAATGAAAAATAGTTCAATGTGTAGGTCCGCGATCAAAAATATCTTCGCAATTAACCAGTAGATCGCGATCGACGTACTGACCATCCCTGGTATATACTGTAAGGTATTAAAAATCGTCATACAGATTGGCAGATTTTTGTATAAATAGCTGAAGGTATATCGCGTAGACCAAATTTGATTACTATTATCCCTTACACGACTACGACACGATTGGTTCACGTATGTAAATCCTTGAGGATGGCTGAATATAGCGTAGGTATCTAGGTACCTGGCTTACAAATGAACTCCTACCAAAGACACTCATTTTTCATACCGTAGCCAGAAGCCGCATTCCATCACAGACGCGGGTTTCTATATGCTAAATAAATTCTGATGCAGTCTACCAGTTTATCGAAACCTAGAAGACTATTCCGCTGCTTTTTCCACAGTTAAAAACTATTTTATATAAGCAGCGGAAATAGTAAAACAACATTTATGGAAATCTAACCAAAAAAAAAGAAAATTAACTCTATAGTCTTCACAACAATGTGTGTTATTATCAGCACAGCACAACGTAAAAAAACATTCTTGTTATAAACAATAATATAATATTAATTGATAAACTAAAGTTCTTAAAAACTTAAGACAAGATTTTTGTGCATAGCGCAAAGGGTAACAATTATTATTTTTATAAACAATAATTATTAATCTAAAACACTCATCCAAATTGAAAAAAACCTTCCGAGCAAAGATAAAGGTAAATAATAATATAATATTTGTCTACTATATCGCTCATTAGGACAGTTTGTTTAAGCTAAGTATTACTTCATGAATACTCAAAATAAAATACTCGTATCTAAAAGGCAGTATGGGCATATATAATAATTATACAATGTAGAATTAAAAAGATGTAAAAATAACAAAATCTAAATTGTATAACCCGCCATATAAACAATACACAATACTAAAACACCCTAACAATTCATTTTGTTTATTTTTATTAAATATTATTTTTATAAAAATAAAAATAAAAATAAAAATAAAAATAAAAATAAAAATAAAAATAAAAAAATAATAATAATAATGCCATTTCTAGGTAATAAAAGCTTTCTTGCTGAAGGAAACCTCCAACGATAGATTTATTGCACTTTATAAGTATTTTATTAAGACCAATGAACCTGTACATGAAGTGATACTATGGTTGTGGCCCTCGGCAAATATCTTCGAAGCGATGCAATAGCGCGGAAGCCCAAAAATGGGCGATATTTTCAAATTCATTAATGGTTTATTTTTATTTGGCTAACCCTTTGTAAACTTTACCACTATGGTACGTTTTCCTTTCTGTATTTTTACAACAGTATGCATAAATACAGAATACAGCTGACTCGGCTTCCCGAAGACTCGTAGAATGTTTGTTTTTCTCTCGTTGAGCAAAAGTGCGCGAGTCCTCGGAGTAATTTCTGCCATTGCAGATGGAGGAATAAATCCGGTAACGTCATTAGAGCAATTACCTGCCGAGATTCCTCAACGCAATTTATCAACGTCCAAATGGAATGGTGACGCTAAATCGGCGATGATTGCGATTTATTTCTCATCCGTCATCCGGTGCGCGAATTTTAACACGTCAGTCTGGAAATGAATCGATAATTCGTAGATTCCGCATGCCAAGGATACTTGCATGTGATAACATTCCAAGGGTAGGCAGAATGGGCAGATATCGTGTCTTCTTGTACCTTGTGCCGCTTGTGGTAAGGTGTGGAAGAGCTACATGTGATGGTGATTCGTGATAGCCCCAACATTGTAGCGTTCCATCATTTCTGATAACCGCGAAAAAAGTGAGACAACTTTCAATAGCTGTTGAACGATTTACACAATCCGTTACATCACATTCCTAAATAATAACTCTATAGTGGAGTTATACTATATAAACCTTACACAGACATTTTTAAGATTTCCGTGATATTTCGGACCGAAGTTTAACGATTGATACATCGAATCGAAAAAACATTGTTTTCACTACATTCCGTATTTTTTTTAAATTTGAAAACTGTCTCCTGAAAGTGTTCTCATTTTCAAGTTTAGTTGAAAATATCCCAATTTTTAACTAAAAACCTCGAATGAAGCTACGTTTTTAAAGGTGAGAAAAAACTGTTAAATTTTTAAGATAAGAATATTAAAAAATGATATATGAAGGTCAATGGTCTTATTAATTACTACTTATTACTTATTACTATTTATATTATTTTACTTATTATTATTTATCGTTTCACTAAAATTGTAAAGCCTCTCATCTCAACACAGGTCTGTCCTAGTGAGATGAGTGGCTAATGTTTTTTTTTCTTTTTAAAATTTAATAATAAACAAACGTATTATGTAGATGATGTAAAATATTGTATTTTTGGCATAATCGTTGATCACGAATGGGCAACTGCTTCATGATAAATGACAACACAAACCATAAATCTCTTGTTGGTTTTCCCAACATTTGGAGAAAAAAAAATAAAAAGAAACGATTAAATTATAAAAGTTTACAATTATCCAATTTTTAAAGGCATGGTTCAGAAAAAGTGTAATATCCAAACATCCAAATAATAAAGAGTAGTATTCAAACGTCCCACAAATATAAAATAATTTTCCTAAAATAATTCCAAGAGGCTTGTAGATGCCCCTCATTAGTTAATTTTTAATTAGTTCCGGTCAATACTAGCAACTGAATTTCTAATTGTATCAACAAATGCAGAAACATCAAACAACTGATGTCTTAAGGCGAAGCTATCAGTGAAATCATTATTTCGATTATTCTATACCACGAATCGGTTTAGATTGTGAAAACCAAAAAATACGCTTTGGATTAATTGAACCTTTTCCTAGAAATTCCCTTAAAATAATAATAATAATTGGATTATTTGTGTATCGTCGTTTTTGTGAAAAATCACCCCAAGAGCGCTAAACAAATATTACCTACTTCCTATTCTTTATGTAAATGTAATATAAGAAATATAATACATTTCTTAATAACGTTGTAAAAAAATATAAGCGTTTACTAATATTTTTTTTTCAATTGAAAATTATGATCGCATGTAAGAAACAAGTTTTAAAAAATACTGCTTCATAGCTAAGATTATTTATGAAGGATTCACTTAATTCATTTTTTGCCTTTGCTACAGAATTCATCACAAAATAAATAAAAACCCGATTTTTTCGCTTACAAATAACTTTTCTAGATATTAATTGTTTTTGTGATTAATTCGTAGAATTCCATTTATGTATTTTTTTATTTAATCTAACTAACTAACCATCACGCGGTTTCCCGGCAGAGGTAGGCAGAGAGGAAGGACCGCCAAACAACTCGATCTTGGCATACACTTCTTACTTCATTCACATTCATACAACGTCTCATACATTCTCTTCTGTTATTCCGACTTCTGACATGGTCCGACTCAAGTATTTGATTCACTTGATCGTGCCACGTCTTCCTTGGACGTCCCCGGCTTCTTCTTCCATTCACATTCGCGTCATATATTCTCCTTACACTCCTTTCTTCATTCATTCGCTCTACATGCCCAAACCTTCATCAATTTAATAGTGTTATTATGCCTTGAACGCCAAAACAGCTATCACAAAAATAAAAACTAAAAAAATTCTAGACTCCACTTGCCAAGCGAATTTTATCCCTATTACCTGTATTCGTGGTAACATAAGACACACAGGTATTAACAAATATTTTTGGCTGGTATATTCCTCTTAAGCCGCATTTCAAAGTCGACACAAAACAGAAGGCACAATAAATACACGTCAAATAATCACAGCCTCGGTGTTATTAGGAGGGTGTCGGGTTCGTTCACCCGCCGGCACCGGCAGGTTGCTCACAGAAGTTACAGTTCAGATGTTCACTTGCTCAGGCTGACTCTCACTCCTCGAGAACAAACATCACCTTCATTCTTTACACCGTACTTAGTATACAGTATTCTCGTGATTATTAAACAGAAGTTACAGCGAAGCGATTCACCTAGGATGATGAGCGTTTTGTAAAAAATAGTGTATTGAAACTCTAAGGCAGTTGCACTATGACTCTCTTTCAATATTTAGTGGAGAACATGTATTTGTTACTCCTTTGGGAAAGGTGAAGGGTTAGAAGGATAAATGAAATCGTAGAAAATGGGAAAGAGAAAGTTTGTAAAGTAGTTTCCTGGATATTCGAAACTCGGAAGTAAAAGCTAAAGGCTAATGCCTTTAGACAAAATTTCTTTTCTTAATGATGAGAGTATACGAGTATAAAATTATAAAAGAAAGTAAAATATACAAAACATAAAAAAACATGCGTAAGGCATAGATCACTAAAATAAAGTTTTTTTTACATGTGCAAGCATGCACACATGTGCAATTAATTTATATTTATATATATTTACAATAATTATACATACTAACTTGTATTATGATCTATAATGTAACTCGGCTTGAACATATCCACAAGTGGCGTAAAAGAGTTATGCTTGGTAATTATTCTTATATTACAATATAACCC
Organism: Halesus radiatus; assembly: GCA_022606495.2. Classification (NCBI taxonomy): domain Eukaryota; kingdom Metazoa; phylum Arthropoda; class Insecta; order Trichoptera; family Limnephilidae; genus Halesus; species Halesus radiatus. The sequence continues at coordinate 197,495 of JAHDVE020004342.1, forward strand.
TTAACTAGGGAAACTTTACACTGAAATAACAATTAAAATATACAAATTTAACTTGAACACAATAAATTTTGCATAATATTTTATTTAGAAATTGTATGCTAAAATTTTCATATGCTGATGGTAGTGCTTTATGAAGTTTTATATTTTATTGAAAGTGTATACTTATTATACCATCCTTTTCTTTTCTTTGTTATACGTATCACTCTTTTTTCTTAGTTTTGTTTTTATGTGATACCACACAAGGTCCCAGCTGCTCCCAACCGTCTAGAACGAGTGAGACTATGGCATCCCCAATTGGAGTATGTTGTGAGGCTGACGGTATTGAGGAGGGGAAAAGGACGGTTGGGAAGTACCTGGCTATTCAGATCTGGTCACCAAACACAGCTAAAGCCATTTCAAGCAACAGTATTTTACCAGAGCGATACTGGCAGTATCTACCACTTTGGAAAGTGCCGCAAATATACTACATATTATTTTTAATTTATATGTAATTTTTTTATGCGAGTTATTTAATCAATATCAAACTCTGATGGATTCCGACATATTCTTTGATACATGTAGTGCTTTTAAAAGAGAATTGAAAGCTGTTTTCATATAATAATATTAAACAAACAAACTTCAACAAACAGTGTTTGGACATTATGTGCTTTTTTATTGTTTCCTTGTATGGCAATATTTTAAATTTAATCATTATTTTTTCCCTTACGTTCAAGTAAGTATTATTTGTAAAGTTTGTTACCTTCTGTTACTCTATTATTTACCTTCTTTTACTTGTTTACCTTCTGTTACTCTATTATTTAGAAATTGTACCCCTTTTCATAAATTTCCTGTGTAACACAATCTTAAATTCATTAACTTGTGTAAATATTATTTTTAATGATTATTTGTTTATTTATCTTTATCACATTAATCAGTGAGAAATAGGTTAGGATACAGGCGAGTTCTCCAAATATTTCTATATTGTTTCAATATTACTACTGTCTGTATTTGTATTTACTCCATATATAAGAAGAATTTTTTTTTTTTAAATTACACAATTCGCGACCTCCGGATTCGTAGCCAAAGATTGTAACCATTCAACCACGGAGACCGTCAAATTAGTAATTGCAGTATGACAAATCCTCCAAACTTTTTCTTCATTACTTAACCTCTTTGTATCCTTTTAAGTTTAAAGACTTTTCCTACAAAACAAATCGACCCGACGACATAATCCCACAAGTAAATCCACTACATTAGCTTCAGAGTAATTCGAGACATGTAATTATAACATGTCACGTATTTTATGAAACGTTTCGGGTTTACATATTATACAACATTAAAACTGTACCTTCGTCTTAATCCACTGCATTATATGAAAAGCTCATCCTGAGGCAACCATAAAGTTCTAATTTACGATTTCACTGTGCATTTATGATCTGTTCTTTTAAATGTTAAATTAACAGTAAACCGATATTTACCAAGAGATTGGAAAATTCTTAAGGCTATGTATGCATATTTAATGCAAGTTATTTGGTTGTTCCTCTCCTAATCTGCATTAAAATCATCAAATATACATGAGAAGGAGATGTACTTGAATAAGTTTGCTTCCATTCATACATAATTTCACAATTTTATACGCATCTCTGGAACTCTCAAAATCTGAAAACAGATCTCTCAAATTCCGCTGTCACGGTAAAAATGTTAATATTATTTCTGAACCCACCAGCATATCGCTTCACTTCCATCCCCTTTCATTCCTTTCCTCCCTCTCCCCCACCCTTTTCCACTTAAAAAAACATGGAAAGTGGTAGATTCTCTCAGTATCGTCCTGTTGAAAGACCACCATTCAAAATCGAAATATGAATTTACTTTTAATTTAATTTTACCCGTACTTAGTTACCAGATCTGAAGAGGCAATTACTATCCAAGCCCTCTTTTATTCACATACTTCCCCTCCCCACTTTTCAGTCTTCCCTAACTATGGGAGCCATTGTCCCACTGGCTCGGGCAGTTGGGATTCTGGAGCGGTAGTTTAAAATAAAAATACTTATGACCAAAGATGGGATGTCTGTACAGTTTTTCATTGAATATTTGAAAATGTCAATTTTGTTATCGTCAACCGCTGATTGCTGTGGCCAACTGAATAAATGGGCGTACAAGTTACTTTCCAAATTCTTGGAAACATTCGATTCTATCAGAAAATTGTCGTTTGTTATTTGTATTTTTCTACTATTGTTTAATTTCTTTATTGGTTCATTTTTCTTAGGGTAGACACAGCTTTTCAGCCTTTATGGACTGCATGTCACTGATATATATAAATATACCATATATATATTCAAATCAAAATGCTAGATTATTTTTGTTTTCCCAACAAGAATCTGGTTTGGTTTGAAGAAATTCCGATCTGGCAATAAGCCCATCTTCATAATACTATATATGTAACATTATAAATTAGTGGTGGGCGAAGCGGCTCGGTTTAGTGAGCCGGATCACTAAATCAGCTCTTTATAGTGTACCGGTTCGGTGATCCGGCTCGTTTGAACGACGGTTCGCGTCCCCCCGCACCATGCCCTCTCCATCGCTCACTTGGCCCTCCTAAAGACGTCCTTAAGACGCTCTTACAGAATACTTTTTTCGTCCAGTTTTCATGTGGATTGTCTTTACAGAGAGCTGATTTAGTGATCCGGCTCACTAAACCGAGCCGCTTCGCCCACCACTATTATAAATGTAAATCATATTATTGTATTTACGCCTTGAACTTTTATAGCTACTTGCCACAACACTTAAAGGTTCCTGAATCGGGAATGATGTAGGGACTCTGGCTGCCCTGGCCTGCGGAGCATGACCGTGGAGATCGCCTTCAGATTTGCTCGCTTCAGGGAACACGACACACGAGCGCTGGCCACTTCTGTACTCCTAGGGGCATCCAACCTGCACCCAACTCCCTACACCCCACACCCCACACCTCTCCCAACCTCCTACACCTCTATTCAGAGCGAACAAGTTATTCCCTAGTTCTCATTTTACAATCAGTATCATAGTAAAACATTTGGTTAAATTTTATTTCTAAACTTGTAAAAACCCTTCAAACTGAAGCGTCATAGGATTCTGCAACAGATGACGTCACCTAGTTATCAAAATCATTCGCGAATGTATTCCAGACGGTATCTTTGACGTCAGAGCCGAACCGAACCGTTTAGTTTTGTGGTTTTTTTTTTTAATCATTTATCAAAATCGATTTACAAATTGTAAAAACATACACAACATACACGAAGAATAAACGTGTATTTTTGAAGACATTGTATTTGTCATTGGACTCCCTCGATCTTAAAAACATAATTAAAACATTTAAACAAACATTATAATTAATGGATGCGTAAAAACTGCATGACTTGTTGAAGGTGTCATAGCCCAATGGCTTTCAAAGATTGTACTATAGAAAAAAAACCTTGTCAATGATTTTCTTTGATTGAAATTCAGAATAAGGAAGTCCAGTCCATTTTTTTATTTTTATTTTTTATTATATTGACATCTTACTTAATTTTCTGTTTTTTCAAAAAAAATTAAGTTCGTTTTCATGGTTAAAATAATTGTTAAAGTTTCAATTTTTTAAAGTCCACTAAAACGGACGATATCTATGGCTTGTTGGGTGTGACGTCACACGAGCTTTCGGATTAGCGGTTCAATAGGCGGTAATCGATATTGTGTGGATTCCATCCAAAACTTCGAGAACTTTATACTCAAATTTAACTGCTTTTAATTGAAGGAAACATTGTAGAATATCAGCGTCTCGTTATTATTGTGGGTGCATTGTACCAAAGTTTAAAAATACATTCATATCCGCAACTGATTAACAATTTATCAGCGTTCAAAGAAAGTCCATATTCAAGTTTTTTTTAAATCTAAACTGGAAAACTAGGGCAGATGTTGGTAACAGAAATGCGTATTATGATACCGCCGCATATCAGATATGTCGATACCTGGTCCACAGATATTAGCGTTCTGACCGTTCCGAGAAATTAAACGATATTTTGGTATTCATATCTATTAAATAATGATTTGGTACGTGACAATAATAATAATAATATTTTGATGATTTTTATATCGCCATTTTGGCGAAAACCACTTAAATGGCGCTGTACAAATATTTTTTTTTCCCAATGCTCTTTTTTTCATTAGTGAAATTTAGTACAAATTTGCAATATTATACTTCTCTTTTAAGCAATGCTTGTGTAGAGAAGCGGAGTGTACATATTGCGTTCAGATGGTTATATATTTACACAGTAATGTTTCCTAAAGTATCACAAGAAGATTCTTAAAATAATACTTACAAAAATAAAATGGTTTACATGATTATATTATAGAGTTGGTGGTTTACTTAATAGAAAAAATGGAGTGCGGAGCGACAAATTTTATTTTAGAAGAAAAATCATAATGTACAATGTGACGTATGATATTTAACATATAGCATAACTTTACTAGTGGTATATTATGTTGTCTATCTTATTACAACTATAGACAGCCGTGCTCGATGTATTCGATATTCATCGTTAACTAATATTAATAAATCTTTGGTATCGCCGATATTTCAATAAAAATTCGGTGTCAACAATGAAAAAAAAACTATAAAAAAAGCTAGAAATGACAAAATATTACGAAATTTTAAACCGTTATGTCCCAGACACCATTAGGCCTACAGAGACCATTTTGATTTTAAATTGTACGCAAATTTTGTCTTCTTCAAAAAGTATTAAATGATTTATCCCGAAAAATTAGTCTTTTTTTTTTTTTGAAGAAAATTTCTTCTGTAAGGGTTTCACTTTGTGATGTTATTATTTTAATCAAAAGAATAAATAACTTAGTTTACATCACTTTATTTATATACAATCAACATGTTTCATGAACAATGTTCACATCATCAGGATTAGTTGTATACTAAACTTAAAAATCAAATATAGATCACATATTGTTGGAAAGGGTAGAAGGAAGGGGAATGGGTAAGAGTGGGGGAAGGTTATTACAATTAGGGATTTCAAAGACATTAGCAGGGATTTCAAAGTCATTAGCAGGGAAAGACCGGTTAAGTGGGAAAAGGTTCAAAAGAGGGTTTATAAAAATTTGTTGCTTATTAATTATGTCTGCTTTATTATTAACATTTTTCCTAATTTCTAAAATCTCTAAATTATTTATCTGTGATTCCTTATAACCCGTATGTAATATTTTAAGTCCATGGTTTTTGTCAAAATTATGATCATTGGAACAATTCGAAGAATTTTCATTATAATTTGTGGACGTTTTCTGTGGTTTGTAATATTAATCATGTTACCCTGTTATGACGAGCTTCCAAACAGAAGTACTGGAAAATTCGTTGAACAATATCAAAGGGGTGATTTTTAATGAATCGTAAATGTAACCTTGTAAATGTGAGTAAATTTTATTTTATTAAACTGTGTTATTTCACAGTACGAGTATATTTCAGTCAGTATCGCCCTCATAAAAGATCACTATTCAGAATAGAAACGTTGCTTGAAATGGCTTTAACCGTGTTTGGTGACCAGATCTGAATAGCCAATCACTTCCCCACCTTCCTCTTCCCCATTTCCTTCCCCTCCACACTACCGTCAGCCTCACATCATACCGCAATTGACGTTGCAAAAGTCTTACTGACTCCAGATGGTTGGAAGCAGATGGGACTCTTGTGCGGTATTCACATAATTTGAAAAAAAAAAACTATAATAAACATCCAATAATAAAAAATAATAATAATAATTGGATGATTTTATATAGTGCCGTTTTTGTGAAATATCACCTCAATGGCGCTGTACAAATTACTTGGTAGAGTTTATGTACAGAAACATACTTACTTTGCAGGTCACTCCAGATTAACACGTTATAGTATAAAGTTTTAGCTTGAGAAGATATGATTTTGCACACACGGGACACACTATTAGAAAACACTGCACATTGCATGATATTTCAGTTACTATTTAAATCTTATTTGTCGTTGATATTATATTTATTAGTAGGATGGTGGCTAAAGAAGAGTTGGTATTAAATTTAAATATGAATGTTTTTTTTTCAAACTATAATTTTTTTAAATAACCGAAAAAAGCGAAACAAAAACAAAAAAGAATAATTCTACTCGTGGTTTTCGTTTTTCGCAATATCGAGGACTATGAAGAGTTTATTTTTTTCTGCTAATTACTTTAGGTGGATACTAACCGGCTAGATTCGCTGTATAAATTGGGTGTGCATAAACCATGATAGATACCTATTCAGGGAAAAGTGATTATTTGACTAAAGAAAATATAACTTTCTTGTGATTTATATAAAATAATGCTCCTAACAGTCCATAGTACTAATGTGAAGTGCTAATTTAAACACGGTCTATTGATTATTTACGGTTGGCTTCTTATTAAATATTACTCAAACCAGACTGACCCGTGGCCAAACAACGTGTGGTCATGGTAATTGCAAACATCAGCCGATATGATTTATTATTCGTATATTATATTTCATTTACTATATGTAATTATTACCCAGACCTCCTGGCTATCGAGGTGGAATTTAGTTCGATAGTTCTGAAACTTGTTATGCTCCTCGAGACTTTCAGGTTCATACATTAACAACAACAAAAAATCGAGGTCCTAAGGAACGCCGCATTCTTCGAAAGCGTTATTTTGTCGAGTTTTTCGTCAATGTGCCTTAATACAAAATTAACTTTAAAGCCAAATCCTTTTTTATGAATCTAGAAACCTTTTTTCTTCTTATCGTTTTCTGGAAAATAATTCGTTTTTTCACCATTTTAGTTATGGTCAAAAGGTGGCTTATTAATACAAACGTTTTCAGAGTTGCAGCTTTTCGAATATGTCCTTAGTATGGATGAGTTCCTCTCTTTGAATATTAATCATAAGTCCGAAAAGTTCGCGTTTGCGATAGCGATAATTTTTACGCTAAATACGTAATTTTTTCGCAAATAACGCAAATTTTGCCATTTTCACGAGAATTACACGACATACGCAATTTTCGGGTAAATAACGCGATTTTTCGTATTTTTTCGCGTTTCTCTCGTATTTCAAAATAAGAAAGTACTATTATACTTACGAAATATTTATTTGTCTATGGTTTTGACAAGCTCAAGCCATGAAACGGAACGCAGCTATCTTCACGTCGAGAACGCTGGGTACTGTCCATACATTAAAATAATAATAATTAGAAATAAAAATAAAACAGCAAGGAAACGGCATTCCGCTACCTTTTTGGCTGCAAAATTCGATAAAGTAACATTACATCACTTTTGTTGCGAACTATCCCCGCTTTTCTCAAAATCCCAAAAAAACAGCGAATTTCGTCAAAAATAACTAGTAGGGATCATTTTCAGGTCCCTAGTCAAGTGTGATAACCTGGACATATGTATGTTCATTGAGGAATACCCAGGGCCAAAAGTAAATTTACCTGACTTCAAATTTAACTAACGATGAATACTTAGTTTTTCTAATGTAGGTACTAGTTCTAAGTATTCCTCTTTAGCTTCTCACCATGCGTGACCTATTATTTGTTCCGCTAGGTAAGTCGCATATATTTTATCTGCGCTAGGATCAAGCAGCGAGGCCTTGATTACAAGTGGAGGCTAGGCTTGGAAATGCTTTATATGTTTATGAAGACGCGTGCGTGAGCGCATTATAATGCATTATTTACCTCGCTTTATGGAAATGTACCTAGGCTAAATAAGATGCGTATCAAAGAAAGTAGGTGCAGAGAAATGTAATGCCCTATGATGGCTTCACGGAGAATAATTAATTACTCTTGCTAAGCACGTTCTAAATCAAATTCTTTTAAAACAAGATTTTTCTGAGAAATTGTAGATATGCAAAAGCTTTTACTTGATATATCTCTTTATGCTTTAAAACAGAATTATTATCATTAGAATGTGACGTTGTAGCACTCTCCTCCGGCTATTGCTTGACTTATCTCAGGATTCGTGGATGAATCTGATGTATGAAGCACGGGGAAGTGGGATGTATATCATGATACTAGAAATAAAACCCTATTTAAAGGAAAAACATAATGTTTATTGGCTCCATAACCAGATTGTAATGTTAGAGGAAAAAAGAAGTAGAGAGGAGGATTAATTTTAAAACGAAACCATTTCCAGAATAAAGGGATGGCTCTTGTGGACGGATTCTTATTCTCAGCATCAGGTAAGGCCGCTACAGTCCTGATGTTCGCCGATTTCCACGATCACCATCCGCGAGGTCTATGACGACTCTCGGCAGCGCCATCCGCCACAGCTTCTTCCGCGAGGTTCAGGCAATGATAGGTGAGGATGCTACCTTAGGTCCTGTAGGGTCGTCGATACAGCCACCGACTCTCGTATCCGTTCACATCACTCCACAAGGATTTCCTCCAACGCGCCAGGCACGCGCGGTTGGATTTCACCGCTTTACGAATTGGCCATCAGTAATTAAAAAACATACCCACTTCGGGTAGATTGGGTAGACGCTCGTTGGTGTCAAACAGAAAAGAAAAGAAACTAACACATATCACTCCCTTCAATCACGTCGAGCTCCACCGCTCGTGTCAGGTTATGTCCGGCGCCATGTTGACTTAGCTCTCCTTCCGTCGGATGTTTCCCATAGACATTTTCTCACAAATCTCTTCCGTAGACAATAATAATAATAATAGACGCGGGGTCAGTATTTACGTTACAACGTTTTGTTTACCATGTGATAACCATACTCAATGGAATCATTAGAAACGAGTTAGAATACATAAAACTGCAAATCGATACCTTAGTTCAGTAGGGAAATAACTCAAAATTTCTGGGTTTTGAGTTAACGATGAAAAATGGTAAAGAAACTCTCCTTTCTCATATTTCAATAAAAAAAGTGTAATTCATCCTAATTTTGTATTCAGATAATTCTTTATGGAATTATACAGCACATTCTTAGTTCAATGGAGAAACATGTCAAATGTTTCCGTTTGGAACTTAATAAATGTAGCCATTTACACCTATGATATGATAGGTTGATAAATTACTTACATGTTGCATCCATTGTTATGTTATAGGTGGACAAAATAACTTTAAAATTTTCAAATTCAGTTTTCTCAAAATGAGGTATTTTGTGTTAGTTCCCTATTGAACTAATGTATCGAAATATATTCATAAATAATATTGTAAAAATTGAAAATCATCAACTCCTTGTTCACCATATTATCCAGAATAGAGCAATGAGACAAATTTTAAAGAGTAATAAATATAAATCAATACAGAAAATGCTCAAGGAATTAGATGTAATAAGTAATAAATAAACAAAGAATTTTCTTTAAGGTTTTAATATTGATTTACAAAGTTTTCGTACTTTAGAGACAAACTATATTACAATAACGACTTCCATACGCACAATACAAGACATAAAGAAGATATTAGACTTAAAAAATAAACATAATCCAAATACAAATATGTTTCCCGTGTAAAGACATCATAGTGTATAGCATAGTTCCCAGTGAAATAAAAAATGTACCTAGATTAAGCATATTTAGAGTAAGGTGTAAAAATTATCTATGTACAAAGTATTAGTAATAAGCAATATGTAAATTAAAATTTAAACGTTTCTAAGTTTATATTAGACCACATCAAGTGGAACTATTTAAAAAAAATGTTATTATATGTATTCCGCACAAGAGTCCCAACTGCTCCCAACCGTCTGGAGCCAGTGAAACCATCCCCAATTGGGGAATGTTATGAGGCTGAAGGTACTGGTGAGAGGAATGAGAAGAGGAAGAGGAAGGTGGGGAAATTTCTGGCTATTGAAACACCAAACACGGCCAAAAGCCATTTCAAGCAACGTTTCAATTCTGAATGGTGGTCTTTCACCAGGACGATACCGAGAGTATCTTCCACTCTGGAACATGCGCAAATATACTATATATTATTTTTAAATGATTTAATTGTGAAACAACACAAATTAATTAAATAAAATCTACTTGCGCACGCCGGGATTTGAACCCGCTACCTTCGGATTCGTAGTCGAGAGCCTTACCTCTCGACTATGGAGGCCGTCATGTAATAAATCAAAAACATCTCCTCGAGTAAATATACTTCCGAAGTCTGAGAACCAGACGAAATACGTACCTTTGCTTTCTATATTAGAATTCAGATATCACAACAGTTTGATTGGTAGTTTAATCCGCTCCAATATGCGAACCGTTACCAACACAACATATTCAGGATAGCACAATAAGCATAGCATTACAATAAGAATGGCGCTGATGAACAAAGAATTTTAATTAATTTTCCAATTTAGCTAGAAATGCAAATTAAGTTATGATTTTATAACCAAGAAAAATACGATTTTAAATAAGAGATAATAAAAAGGCACATGCATAGCTGGGATGCCTATCTGCTTCACTGTATCATAAAGATGTTTTATTTAATAGTGTTTTTAACTAAGCTATGCATCTTCTCTGCGAGCTTTGAGATTCTTTATTGCGTTCTTACTTAAACAGAATTTCAAAACTGCTATTTCCACCCGTAATATAAATTTGAATTAATTTATTGCTCATGTATTATGTATGCGGTTGCTCCAAATTTTCGTTAATTAATATAAAATGACGAAATAACGGATTTTAAACTTATATCAGCCGACCATTAATTTGGCTGTTAAAAATCCTGTTTTTTTTTCATAAACCACATATCAAATGAAATTAAAGACTGAAGATATTTCTTAATTTTTAGTACTACTGGATTTGGCAATTGGCCTATGTCAACAATGACATTTACAAACTATTTTATTAGTTTTGGTCCAAAATTCGATCCCTGTGACGCACCGCTAGTTGCTAAGAACTTATGAGAAGATTTTAAATGAAAATGAATTCCTTTTGCTTTCAGTCGATATAAATTAATTATTCGTATTTTGATGACAATTGATACCCCTCTCCAAAGTAATGTATCGGTTACCATTAGTTGAGATTTAGCCCCTTACTCTGTATGCTCTTTTGACAAGAAAGCATCGACAAAATCAGATTTCGCAGTTACGACTTCTGACATACCTTCCACTTTAAGCCCTGACTCGCAAATAAAGGACTCCAGTCAAATTCTTTATTTTTTTTATTAATGATAACGTTCTTACATATGAACCTTACGTATTTTTTTTTTAATATTAGTTTCCATATATATGAGTATAAAATAATTTTCAAAGTTTCAATTTTTCAAAGCCCGCCAAAACCACGTCTGTCGGTTTGAGGTTAGAATGTCAAATGTCAAAACAAGGATGAGCTTGACGGTACATCATTTCATATTCTATTCATAGTAAACCATAACTGAACATAAGTAATAAAATTATATACCTTTTAGAAACGTTAACTCAAGAACAATAATAGTATTTGATATTAACATTATCATAATATCCGTATTGACAATTGGTTTGCCCATGAATATTCTTATTTATTTCATTAATAATAAGGTTTTTTATATTAAACAAAACTTTTATAGCTTAAAGACACCCAAATTATGTTACATTTCGCAAAATCTAAAAAAATACATACTTAAAATACCAAAAAAATCGTCAAATAAAAATTTCCCGTTACGTGAGATGTTCCGAATACAATGGCACCAACATAACGGGGCGTTTGCATTAGATGATTTTTTATTCACTTTTAAATAACTATTTATAAATTCTTGTACTAAAACTTGTATATTCTGAATCGGCGTTTCCTAATCTATATGATTTTATTTTTTAAGCCGTGTTGTTTTTTACTGACGCAATGTGGAACTTTTCTTCATATAGTTAATCAATTTGTAAGACATTATTCCGTTCAACTCGTATTTTCAATTAATAAAGAAAATATGTTATTAATAGATCTACGAGTACCTACCACCACAATGGCCACCGTCTAAAGTCATGCTTTGTGAATAATAATAATTGCTTTTCTATGAATCTTAGGGTTTATAGGTTATGTTAAAATAAAAAAGAAACTATTAGAGCGCCACTTCCCCGTTCCAAAGCTCAATGTTCCAAAACCCCTTTGTGAAACAATGGCGGTGAAACCCGGCGGCGAGAAACCGTCACCGTGACACTAACAATCTGTCAAATTCCCACCTTCCCGCTCCATTGGTCATGACCAGCGACATTATTTAACACTTTAACGCCATTGTCTTCATCATCCTGGCCTATTGCAGAGTAAAGGAGGATATCTTATGTCTATAAATAAAAATAGATTGTTTGTGTGTGTTATATTTTAAGCAGAAAAACCTATGCTTGAAGAACACTTAACGCTATTGTCTTCATAATCCCGGACTATTGCACAATAAAGGAGGATACATCCATATATATAAAAATTAATGTTTGTCTGTCTGTTGTGAAAATTACTCTACCGGTTTCGCTGAAAATATCACAATTTGTTCTTATTACCGAGAAGGTTTAGGGAGTATTTTGAATGAAATCCAATATGTAAAACTGTTGCTATAACGTTTTAAAATTAGTATGAAAACATTGAAGATGCCATGTTTTATTTATATTATGTTGGCCCATAGATATACCACTTTGGGTAGCCAAAGATTACGTATTCAAAAGAAGAAGGTTTGTTCGGTTGGAATATGTTCAAAATTGAAAACACAAGTATGTACCTACTTAAGAACCGTTTTATTTAAATATGTTTTGAAAAAAATAATTTTCAAATGTTTTTTTTGTTTCTTTGTTTAGAGATTGTAGATCGCTGTCAAATCAATTATGACACCCAAACAACATGCAAGAACTCACAACTTTATATTTTTATTCCAAAAAAAATCACTAGCAAAGCCGGGTACACATCAGCTATTTTTAAAAATGTTTATTTGATGTCCGAAGCAGTAAAACTCTGTCCTCGTGAAATTTAATTTGATTTTCCTGTATGTAAGTTTTAGGTAACTTAAATATATTCAGCCGCCATTATCATTTCCAACATAAGCTATGGAGCTTTCAATTATCTCTTAACAGTCACGAATAAGCCGCAAAAATGTTTTGTTATCTACCTTTATTTTTCCCCTGTCAACGAACGAAAAAATGCGAATAGAAACACTTTTGTAGAATCTCTGTAGTGCATTAACAAAGGTTTTCTTTCTATTCTTTATTTTTTAACCATAAATGTTTTGATGTTTTACTTATATACACCTACCTTAAAAGCATCATGCAAGAAGTCAAAGTTCAAAAACTTTTCGCGCCAATAAAATGTTGGTAATACCGTCGTCTTGTTCTTCGAGATATCATATTCTTAAAATAATATTCTAATAAACTTCTTCCAGAGGGATCAGAGAAGCTCATCTAAATCTTGAAGAAAACTGACTAATCCATAGACAATTTATTGTTTTTCAACCATGAAAAATTCCTACATCCAACGCTCCTAGACTGTCTTGCTTCAAAGTAGGTATACTGTTTTAATCATTACTAATAAATAATAGAAACAAAGGATAATATTGCATATCCATCGCCGAACTACGATCAAACTGCACGGACTATCAAAGCGGCGGAGCCAATGAAAGTTATGCGTTTGATGTGTAGGTAGAAGAAAAGTGAACGCCGGTGTGCATAGATGTGATTTTTGAGCAGTGTGAGTGAACGATTTTGGAGACACTTTTATGGACACGGTATCATTCATTTATTTACTGACAGACTAACGTCCGTTTTTAATCATTTACAACTTAAGTAATACGAAATTAGAAAAATAATTTCAATTACAAGTGTAGGATTGAAAGTAGAAGTGACAAGTCAAGTCAATACCTGATTAAGAGTCATAATAATTATAATATTTCTTTACAAGCTTAATAACAGATAAAAATCATTTGCGCTTACACCAAAAAAATAAAGATGTTGACTTGAGTTGACCAGTCTACACATTCTGGACAATGGTTAATAGTATCCATAATTAGCTGAGTGTTGATTGGGGAAGATTATTTGTGAATCTACGGGAGAGGATATTGAAAGGGATGAGTTGTAATAAAGTAGGTGAATCAACAATGCAATTAATAATTATGAAGAAAGAAATAATATAGAATTTGTTCCTATAGTCTTCTAAATGAGAAGGGGTTTGAGTTAGTTCAATTTCATCATATGAGTATTTGCCTCTTTCAAGTCCTAGCCTCCAAGCAATCCTCTTAACATACTAATAATGGTTCAAGATCCGCCTTCCTCATTTCTATTAACTACGGTTTTACTATTCTAATGTACTGTTCTGCATCTTTTCCATTTACATTATATCAATCCAAAAGCTATTCAAGCGGACCTTAATTCTGCAACCGTAAGGTTCATTTGATACTTAAGAAACGGAATCTTTTTTTTTTGTCTAGCACCAGCAAAACGGAAACAATCCGTTCCCAATTTATCGTTTGTTTACGTGTCCGTGAAATTTTCCGAAACAATTTGATGGTCCCGCAGATACTTGTGGAGAAAGCCGTGGAGTAATTAGGAAAATTTTATAGTATGGCTTAATCAGAGAATATCTAAATGAAACTTTTCTAGTTCCATCTTAATTGTGAATCAGAAAATTTGGTTGTTTGTGGTAGAGAAATCCATTGAATTTTAAACATCAACATTAGTCATTGAAATTACAAATAAAAGATATAGGAAAGTGACCAGTCACGTTAGAAACCGTATATTTTTTATGAAAACTTTTAACACTATTTAAACCAGAAATCTAATGTATTATTTAGAATTTTTAAAATGCTGAACGATGAGCTCTGGCGTCATGAAAATCACACAGCTTTCTAACTCTGAAATTTCATAGTAAACACAACTATTTTCATTCCGAAGACATCGCTTCAGTCATAAGAAATTGAGCTTTGAAATATATTCAATTTACTGTTAAAAAGCATAAATCCATAAGATTTGTTTAATATTTTCGTTGATAAATATTAAAAATCAGGCAAAACCGGGTAAGGCTTGTAATTTACACGTCAATACATCAAAAATTAATTATTGTTTCAAATGTTTAAGAAAATCGCAAGAAACCTCGTATTTTAAACTATAATCATGTTTCATAATATGTCTACATTTCAGTATTAACGATGTAAATAAATCATTTATCTGTGACATAAAATTTTTACAGTGATTAAACACAAAAAGGTTCTAATATTTATTTTTTCCTAAGAGAAATGAATCCACCATTTAAAGCCTGAATAATGACGTCGTTGATTGAAACAGACAACAATTTTAAGTATCTGATTTCTATCTGAGAATTGCTCAGTATGCAATAAAAAAGTTTGCATTTAAATGAAAATCTTATGTCAAAAACAATTTTCTTGAATTAATTACCCATGTATGAAAATACCTGACTCTTTTAATTTGTACAGTGGCCAATCTCTTCAATGTGTAAGATGTTGTATGTTACTGCCCATCGCTCCCCCAACTTCAACCAGAGCGTTAAAAACCTACGGAGAGGTTACTCAGGGGGGAGATTGAGGTTAAGAGAACATGGGGCTAGTCCTGCTTTTAATTTGTATAGATATTTACTAGTGTTCTACTCTTTTTCAAACAAATTAATATTTGCCCTAATGGAAGTCTTGTGTGTGTGGTTTTTTTTAATTGAAATTCCGTTCCGACCTGAAAACAATTCCGTAGGCATGAAACAATCTTATTATACTATGCATAACTGTCAAAAAAAGTGTTTTCAGTGACATACAAAATTTACACAGTACCTAAAAGTTTTTAAATCCTGGACGATACTTGCAAGTAAAACTAGTTATTCAAAAACCCTTTTAAGAGGTACAGTTTCTACCTACTTGTAGAGAAAAGACCTGGCGGAACTTTTCAGATCACACCCATAAATTTTTTTTTTTTTTTTCAAATTACCTCTGGATGCATCATCCCACACCCCCTCACAAAAGTACCTGCTTTGGCAACAGGCACCGGGAACAAGCAAGCAGGCAGCAAGCACCAAGCGGGTACCTCCCCGCGCCGGGACCGGAGACACGCTCGGCCGCGCGGTCTTTGCCCGTCACGCCGCCCGAGCGCGTCTGCCCCTGCTCCTGATTCTGCTTCTTGCCACCGCTAAGAGTGTTCCAAAATCAAAACCGACAATTCCATAGATTTCATGCCGGACGAAAATAGAATGGTGATTAATGTAATTAATTACGTTATGTGTAGGTACTAGTACTTACTCGGGTCTGTGCCATGCATAAGGCATACAAGCTATGTGGCCAAGAACCTACAGTATAACCTAACCGTATCGAAATACAAGCGTTTTCAATATGCACCTGCTTACAAAACACAGAAGTATTTAGCAGGATAGCCCATGTAAATAGCATTAAAATTTCAGTTCGCCCTTTTCCGTCTTTTGAATCGATGGCTAAGAACATTCCTGAAGGGTGAAAGTCAAATACATAAAAATAATTAACCTTTTGAAAAAATATTAAGCATGTAACTTTTTTATTTTAACTCTACCCAGGAGGCCCTGAGGAAAACAATTTCCCTCAGAGCCTATTTTATCTTTGGGGATGCTGTGTGGGTCTTTTTGAGGAGAGGAAGAAGTGAACATAGGTCTAGAAGAGACCCGTGTTGTAGGAGGGAGGAAACACATAGGCTGGCAAGTCGTTCCACCGCCGGGCTATTGAACTCAAGAACGAGTCGTAGAAACGTCCCGACCGGTGCCGAAGGGATCAATGACGCTAGCTCCTCAGAGTATCTTCCATTGAAATACCGATAGAACAAGGTCACCATTCCCATCTGACGCCTGTGCTCTAAAGATTGCAATCAGTTTGTTAAGATAGAGGAACCTATCAACCGGACCGCCCGTTTCTGCACAGAGTGAAGGGTTTTTTTAAGGTATTTTGAGGCTCCAGACCAGAGATGGCTACCAAATTCAACAGTGGGGCGCACTTGTGATTTTTACAGGTTCCGCAGATGTGTACTATTAAAGTATCATATCATATAATAGCACGCCCAGCTTCTGAGAGGCTAACTTGACTCTGGCTTCGATGGATCCCCCGTGCCTGAGATGGTCACTTAAAGTTACACCAAGCATATCAATGGATTGCTTCCGTTGAATATTATTAATAATCAATATAATCATTGAGTTATATAAATGTTATTAACACGTTTTATCGTATAATAGAACAATACTCTTATTTTTTTTGATAAAAAAAATCGTCCTAACTTTGTAATGCCCCGACAACTGCCTAATAAATTAAGTTTAATCTGTGGCGGTTTAAAATATGCTAATATTGCATATTATAAAGAACAATGTATACTTACACAATACAATAAAAGCACTCTTTACCAACCATAAAACATTTTTAAAAATCGCGTGAAAATTTAAAAGGCCGTGAAATCCTGAATAGGTACTTATTTAGATAAACTATCATTGTACCTACTCACTTAATGAAGAACCAAAATCACGGCGGGATAAAAGAATGCTGGGAAAATATTCCGGAACTTTTTAACATAAAGTAGGTACCTATACAATCGTAATATCGATAAATAAATACGAGTAAAAAGCATTCCTGGATGGGCTGATTAAGAGGGCACATTAAGGCCGATCGCCGCAGGTTAACAACCTAAAAATGTTTGCGAATCATAATGAAAATATGTGTAACAAAACATTTTTGTTTTTAGATGGCAACATACAAGCTCCAGGGGAAGTATGGAATATCCGATTGGGAGATGTTAGGAAGCGAAGTGATTTGAGGCAATGAAAGAAGAATGTACCTGACTATTAAGATTTGTTTACATGGCAAAATACCTTTTTGGTTCAAAAACAAGGATCTTACCGCTCTGCTAGAGAAGACGATGTATGACTATAAATTTTAGAATTTTATATTAAACTGGTTGATGTGTGCACGGCAATAATCGAGATTATTTATTTTTTTTGGAATAAAGTTATGAAGTTGTGATTTCTTGCTTGTCGTCTGGGTGCCATAATTGATTTGACAGCGATCTACTCTATCTCAAAACAAAAAAATATTTCTTATTTCATTCCGATTTTTTTTTTAAATATATTTAAATAAAATTGTTCCTAGGTACGTACTTGTGTTTTCAATTTAGAAAATATTCTACCCAAACAAACCTTCTTCTTTCGAATATGTAATCTGTGGCTAACCAGAGTGGTATATCTATGAGCTAACCTAAATAAAACATGGCGAGTTCAATGTTTTTCATACTATTTTTTAAACGTTATGACAACAGTTTTACATATTGGATTTCATTCAAACTCTCTAAACCTTCCCGGTAATAATATGAACAAACTATACTAATTTCAGCAAAACGGTAGAGAAATTTTCGAGAAAATCGAGGATAGACAGACTGACAGACAATCATCCATTTTTCTATATAGAGACTATGTACTGTTTTAGTTTTACGGTTTGAAAGTATCGATTCCTTTTAATATATATTTTTTTCTATTTCATTTTCAACATTTAGGTATTAGTTCTATGAC